>LBNU01014446.1:0-15966 GCA_014162995.1 Artemisia annua | reverse complement strand
TATATATATATATATATATATATATATATATATATATATATATATAAAATAAACGAAAGTTTTTTTGAAAACTTCCACATCATTTAATCCACGTGGCCAAGCTGCCACTTCAACAAAGCCACGTCAACTAATCCAGCTGTAATTCCATGCGTACTTTAAAGTTGACTTTTCAACTCATTTTACTGTATTGTTGCTTAATAAACTTCACAGTCATCCATTCTCTCTCAAATCTTCATATCTATTTATTAATTTGTTATAGTTTCCAAATTTACTTCTTCTTTTCACTCCTATGATTTTTTATTCATTTCTCAAATGAATCCACTTTCAAGGACATTTAGGGGCTGTTTGACAAAACATAATGATTTAGCACTGAATGAGTCGAATGCTCTGAATGATTTGAAGGCTCTGAATTAAATTGGTTCTGAACGAAAACATGTTGTTTGGCAACTGTTCTGAATAAATATACTCACTTTAAAAAATTACCATTATAATTTGTCTATATTAAACTTTCAAAAATTACCATTATAATTTGTGTGATTAATTACATTTTATAATCATATTTTTAATGACATTTTTGTAATAAAACATATTCGTTACAACATTTATTCTGCTTTCACTTAATAATATCGATTTGAATGATCAGATGTATTGCATTAGTGAAATCAATATATATTAAAAACAATATATATAAAGAGATTGATAAGTTTGTTCGACGAGGTACATCACATATTAAAAACAAGGTGATAGTGAAATCAATATATTAAAACATTAACTTTATTGCAACACCTAGAATATTATACAGTATTGATCTAAAAATGGGGCGCTACTAAAGAGGTTGTGCTGCTGAACGATTTTGCATGTTAGTTTTGCTTAGCGGTTCAATGTCTAACAGGATGGTTCAGTGGTAGAAATATTTTTATCAAACACCCATCATGCTGACCGACTAGGAGTTGCCCTCTGGATGAGGCCGATTCAAAGGCTATCAAACAGCCCCTTAAGCTACCATATTTATAATAATCATTTTTTTAACGTTTTCGATCAAGGATTCGATTTTAAGCTACCATGATCTTCAAGTTGTTGAAAGCAGTTTGAACAAGGATTCGATTTTAAATCATTTGTACAGAGACACCATATCTTCAACGTCAAGTACGGACACTAATTAGTTTTTCTTTCAGTTTTTAGATTAACACAAAAGTTGTTTGATAAAATTCCCATTGAGGCATTGANGTGAAATCAACTGAATTGTTTCTATATATAAGATGTTTATATAGGATTATGATGATATAGCTCTTCAATTAATTGTTGCTTAAGGTCTTAATTTTAATGGTTTGATCATTAATAAGATTATCAACAACTCATTTTTAGCTGTGTTCGCCCTTCAGTGGTCTCCTTATTTTGCTTGCCTAAAGTTCGTAATTCAAAGTTTATCGCGAGAAAATTTAGAAATGACATAAGCTTCCGACCCTTTCTTTCAACATGTACATTTTTCAACCATTTTTACCACCATTCTTTCGCTATAGAAAAATATGCCAACGATATTTATAAGTCATGCCCCATTATAAGCATGGATGGACCAACTTGAGAGTGACAGGTGTTGCACGGACCGTGACACTTGATTTTGAGCCGCGAATTGTAAAATAGAGAAGGCAACAATGAAAGATTCAAGCTCTTGCATAAGGGATGAGTGGACAAGTTAGAGTAAAAAAGCTGAAAGCCATTATGTTGAAGCCATTATATATATATATTATTTTATTTTTTTTAATGGTGTTTAGGTTATGTCAAGTTTTGTTGAATTAGTGTTTATTAATGAAATATTTGATTATTTTTGTTGAATTTGGAACCAAACATTTGAGTATTCATAATGGGGTATGGAATTTCAATGGGTTGTTGAATTCCATTAGTTATGTTACCTATGTGATGGAACATGGTTGGAAAGAATGTCACGATTGACTCATAACATAAGTATAAGTATTGTTATTTTAGAACCATTGTCGAACTGGGTTTCCTATAAATCCAACCCTATCAATAGTTATGTAATCTATTATCTTTGAATTCATGTTTAGATCTTCATGTTATTTGCTTCGTCGGGTTTAGACTTAAACTGCTGAAATTCTGACAAAATAGTGTAATTAATAAACATGTTGCAAATGAGTGATTAGCAAGAAAGTATTTTTTGGTCAAATGTTTAAATGTATCAAACATTCTTTTGTGCCAAAAGATATACATTTTTGTACTCAGTGGGATTTGGTCAATAAGTGTCTTTAGTGTTTCGCGATGTGGAATGGTGAACAATCATGATAAGAGATTATTGATGGTTCTTTTATGATTCAAAAAGCAATGCATGGTGTATATGAATGAATGTTATGTGATGGTGTATATTTTAATATTGTTGATTTTTAAATTATTATAGTATAGTGTAAACTAATTGATTCTTAGTCAAATGTTTGAAATTCTTGAGTGTTAATTTTAAGACAATGTCTGCATAGACCAACTTGAATAGATCTTAGTCAAATGTTTGAAATTCTTGAGTGTTAATTTTAAGACAATGTCTGCATTGACCAACTTGAATAGAGTGTTTATAAGTACCACTAGAAATGCATAGTTTGTCAAATATTTTGCAACGGGCTATTTGGAATTGGAATGAACAATGATGGAATAAGTTATCAACTTCTTATGGTTATTAGTTTGTACTACTTCTAGAATGCAATGAAACAACACAATAAATTACGTTCATATACACTTTCTAATTATGTCATTAGCTTAAAGATTGTGTATTACATGTAATTTAGTTTTTTTTCCTTCATTCACTTTATCTTTATGTTTTACATGCAACTAATTATTGGCTACCCGTGATTTATCACGGGTCTACAAGCTACAAAATATTTGATCCGCCGTACAATTAAATAACTATTTCTCTTTTAGCTATCTTATATGAATTTATGTTTCACATTATCCGTTTTCGCTTCTTGGTTTATTCTTCTTTGTCATTTTTAACAAATTCAATCTTCTCTTACTTTTTTTTTTATGAAAATGCACAATATTGTTTGAGAATAAATATTTGTTGTTGTTGTTGTTGTTGTTATTATTATTATTATTATTATTATTATTATTATTATTATTATTATTATTACTTTTTTAATTTTTTAAATATAAGTTTCTGAAAGATAACTTTGTGTCTTTGTGTCCCGTTTCTTGTTGGTCTCTAGCGTCTTGCTAGAGCGTTTTTAATAAATGGCCATTCAAAGAAAAGAAAAAAAAAAACTTTGCGTCCCGTTGGGGTCATCTTCTAGCAAACAACTCTAAGAAATCGGGTTCCATTTTGCCACTATTAATATAGTCCATTGATGCATCATCCAACGGATGATAAAAGTTCTCATTCTTCTTATTATGTATTAATTTCTCACTGGATCCACACTCTCAAATTGTTAGGTTTGTATCAGTAAATACAAAGACTACGTGACAAATGAAATAATAAGTTGGTATTTTATGCAAAACACTTGAACACCGGAATTAAAATAGATCGGTTACCCTTGTATAGAGGTATATAACCAGAGAAAAACCACAACTGCAGCAGCAATTTCAATTCTTGACTCCGGAATTGTATGCTCTTTTAGTACTAGTGTAGTAATGACTTTGATAGTCTCTGCAGAACATGATGTGGGTGAAGATGCGGTAGTATTGATCGTTGGAGATAATGCTTCTTTGAGCCTATTAACTGGCCATGAAAATTCCAGGCCAACATCTTTGAGGTGCAGTATGAGTGTATCGGGGCTATCTATTCAACAGGCGAAAATAAATAAAAGTAAGAAATAAGATTCTAGTAAATGGTTAACTAATTCATATGCTATCAAGCGGAACTACTACTTCCGTCAAATTAAATTGCTCATCACTAAATGTTGGAATAACTTATTGCGCCCCTTTATCAATCACTTGTAATCCATCGTTTTTAATAATTCGTTTACGGAATTCACATATGTTGTTAACTACACAACTGCACAAACTATAGTTTCACACCCTAAATTTGGCAAAACATCTTATGGTGATCCAAACAACATATACTGAGATACTAAAACAAAAGGATCATACGTAAAAGTAGTATGAAAAATGAAATAATGAGTGAATTATGTAATGTACGGGGAGGTGGAGGGTAAGTAAGAGAAACATAAGTGTAGAGATCGATGGTAGCAGCCACGGCGGCGGATCCATAGACGACTGCATGTTCGCCGGAGAGTATGATCTTTCCTGGAGCCCTTGCTATCACTTCCATATCCCTTCTCAATTCTCAAGGTATGGTGTGATGTTTCTTGGAGCCTTCAGTCCGTTATGGCTGTTTGGGTGACAGTTGGAGCCATACAATAATACCTTTGTTTTTACATAAAAAATGTTTTGTTGTTAATATGCATTTTAGGTTGATTGACTCAAATTTTAGGTTATGAAATTATCCCTATTATTAATATTAGGCTGGTTATGAAATTATCCCTATATACTTAATATTAGGCAATGGTTTTCCAATAGCAAGATAGTTTTGAGTGTTTGTCACTTGATAAGATCTATGTACTGTACCACAGTTTGATAGGCCGACTAATCGTTATGTCTTGTAAAACTTTGTAGCATTTTTTTGGCTGCAACTATATTTACAGAACACTGTTATACGCACAACTACAACTAATTTTGCCAAACATACCTATAGGTAATTGAAAAATTGATTTGTTTGAATGTAGCAATAATTTAAAGATATTCAAGCTTGTCAGAAAAAACACATAACAAATGGGTGGCTTGGGGAAAGAGGGTTGTGAACTTGTGATAACTAAAAGAACATTAGTTAGCAACTATCCAAACACTATTTATTACAAGTATAGTACCAATTTTTACAATCATAACGAGACAAAAGAATTGAAAGAATATAAAAGAAGTAACTAATAGACGCCACAACTGCTGTGAGAAGTACATGATCAATACACTACAGGTAATGTGCATACTAGTGATGAATGGATTCCATTCTGCAAGAACATTTGCAATGAATCTTTAACAATAGACCTTAAGAAACATTATCGTCAATATTGTTATCACCATCTTTATCATTTTCATTACCATCATCATCATCATCATCATCATCATCATCGCCATTCTCACTTACACGGTCTAAGAAACTGTCAAGGTACCACGGTAATTTCTCCATGCTCGCACCCTTTTCAGCATGGGCTCGCCATTTCTGGCCAGCTATCATTTCAGGAGACAGTCCCCATTCCTGCATCTCTTCATCAGAGTGGTGAACAGCTAGACTGTACTCACCACCAACACCTAACTGCATTACTCGATACTCACAATTGCTAAAATTGTGTAGGTACTCGAATTGTTCCACTGTCCATACATCCACTTGAACCACTTCATTAAGAAGACTCGCGAAGCTAGCCCATGTGAGACTATGACGAGGTTTAGGTCTTTTGATGGGTCATGATTAAACCGGTTCATGTCTATGTCTCTCCATAGTGATTCAAGAAAAGCTGCACACTTTGAAAATTGTTCAGAAATATACCAAACTTGAATAAGTTATGTGTATTATAAAAACAACAATATATAAATTATGCAACTAGACGGCTTTAAAGGTTTTCTATAATGAAGAAACTTAACAAATCCATCTGCAAGTAGACTCATTCCAGCTTGGGTATGCGCTCATGGCCTCGCAACAGAGTGATGTTTAATTTTATTCTTAAGGACAGAAAATAAAAAATGAGGGTATGCAAGTGCAAACTTTATTACTCTAAGGAATATGGTTTTGGTGGGGTTGCAAGGGGGTCATTGTACTCTGACTTATGGTTCACTTTGCAAAGGGTTTGTTTAGATTACATGACTCTGACCCATGACTCGTTTAGTTTCCATTATCGCTTTAGGAATATGATTTATCAAATACAGACCCATATTCTCTGCTCCCTGGTTTTTGAAACTTGATGGGAATCGGTAAGATAAAATTGTTAAATGGACAATATGAACAGGGTTCTTACAGTTTCACCACTAACTCAAGGAACTCCAAATTAAAAGCATCATATAACCTGCAATAAACTTTCCTAACAGCAGACTGACTTTGACTTTTGAGGTCAACTAAAATGCTTCACAAACTAAATACTGACATATAATGCTTGCAAGTTAAACACCCGTCATTTTCCTTTGAAATACATGTCCAAAATATCAGCGGGGTTATCAAGATTTTCTTCTAAACTCACAGAGCTCATATCAGTTTTGAATGTTGAAAATCAGTCTATTTGACCTCAGTGTTAAGCGTGGCGTGGTAGGTGTAATTTGTGGCTTTACAAAAGTAGGATGTTAAAACTGGTTGAATGTGCTTGATGTACCTTTGACTCCGCCTCTAGCAGAATACAGCATGCATCGATCTTCTGTACATGTATTTCAGGTGGAACAAAATTTACTTGTTCCGACAAAAAAGGGTGTTTAGCGTTGCTCACTAAAGCTGTTTATATCAAAACTCTTATTTTAGAATAAGAAACTCCTAACTGCATATTTTCACACACAAATAATCCAGATAAACAATCCTAAACACTCTCACACTGTTTATGTTATACAGAATAAGCAGATAAGCAGTCGTATTAGGCACCTAAAAGAGTGTTACTAAAAGAAACACGATGGATAAGTTATCTTAAAGTCAGTCATCATTTTATTTTCAACGATCTAGAGCTTTCCCCTTCACCTTCATAAATAGGACTGACTACCTTACATATGCCTTATATTTAGTACGTCGTCTCAGGTTCTATCTAGGGGATCTTGCAACCTAACTTATCTACATAAGTACATAGTAACATGATATTCAAATGGTTACACAAAAACATAATGTTGAGACAAATGATCCTACCAACATTGTCAACTGAATAACAATAAAAACTACCAAACATTGATGCCATAAAATAAGGAGTAAAATTTGTACTATGCTACTTTGGGGAAGATGAATCATTGCTCTTGATAGCAAGTAAAACCATCCAGTGACATGAGGCACCTTCATACATCTAAACTTGTTGACCACAAAGGCGATTGACAGGCAGAACTAGTGCATCACATTGCTATTGGCTTCAAGCAGCGTTAGACCGCTGTGAGTTCCTAACATACAAAAATTGAAATTTGTATAAGGTAACTGTTTGAATGGATACGAGCTCCAACTTATAAGATCATCCAACAATCAATCATGTACTGTTTTTATACAGATTACAGAATTCAACTACAAATTTACTCATTGTCGGGTCTTCAACTTTGCATTAATATTCTAGAAAAAATAGTTAATTTGAAACAAAGTGACATCGCTAATATTCACTAGCAAGAAAAGGATCTGTTTCTTTTCTGAGACTAGAAGTTAAGAAGCATTATCACAGGACAAGCGTTAAAAAGTTACAGAAGTATAAATACCTTAAGATGGTCATATACTGAATATATCATGAACTCCTCCAAACCTAATTTCAAGTCCTTTTCCACCTATTCCTGCAATGTAAGATTGGAATCCACACTGCTCAAGCTCAGCAGTTACTGCATCAACAACCGAGGCAGACAATACTTTTGCACATGGTTAAGGAAACATTAATGTATTACTCCTGACAAGATTATTAAATTACACATACTGTATATTACTTAAGAGTTTAAATAAACATCTAATCTCTATGAAACTAGAATATGGCGGGTTTGGATCATGCAAAGAGTCATTTGGCAAAAGATGGATTGATAGCTTATAAAATACGAGGGGACTCTAATGAACGGGCTTCAGATACTGCAGTTACAGGAAAAAAAAAGTATATATTGGAAAGGATACGTGCTGGTAATAGAGTTATAACACATCCACCACCGTCAGCTCCTGTCAATTTGGAAGATAACTTATACTTATGGGTTGTGCTAATTACTGTTTCAATAGAAGCATGGCTAACGCCCATGCATTGGAGCAAGCCTTGATTCATTTCCATCAACTCTTCAACTTTCTTTTCCTTCTCAACAACATCAAGATCATTGGAAGAACATAATTGGACTGTAGAAGCGAGTTCATTGCTGATATTATCAACAGCAGCAAAGACAGATGTCATGGTATCTGGATGTCTATCCCTTCATTCTGAAACACTTGCGATTAGTGCCTTTGTGTCTCTCCCAACTTTTGTGTTAGTAATTAGCATTTTGATTGGCATATTGGGTTTGATGTATGTCAAAGCACCTAATTGTAGCTTTATCAAGTTCCCTGTCATAATATTGCACGTGTATAATCAAGATTCACAAAAGAACACAAAGACGCCAAAAGCAAAACCAATATGATATTCAGATTCATTAGCACATCACATATGGATACCATAGTACTGCAAGTTAATTACAGGTGAGCGATATCATGAAAATAGCATTGTGCAGCATAAAGGTATAACTAATCCAGTAAACTATTATGAATGATGTTTTAATTTGAATAAACATGTGTTTCGGTCTCAGTATTTTCTGAAGGTGATGCATGAAAGAGAAGAGGATCTAGAAGTTTAATGAATAGACATACCCAATGTGCTAACTGTATTGTCGATCCCGGATGGGTTTCCATGAATAATCTTTTCACCTTCAAACGCCCATTCATTTGCCAATTTCTGCTCATTTTCTCCAAGTGATAGCCAATCCTCACTGTTGAAGTCCAGATACAAAGAACCCGATGAAGCAAGCAACGCCCCAGACATTGAAACACAGTATGCTGCAGATGACCCCAATCCCGAACCCAAAGGAAGCTCTGAACTAACAACTACTCTTGCTGGTTTAGTCCTGAACCACATACATAATATATTTAAATGAACAAAGTTTTAAGGTTTTGAATTCAAAGGTTTTTTATTTTTTTTTTTTATTTTTTTTTTATTTTTTACATATAATACCAATGTACCTTTATCATTTGTGTGTGTGCATCTAAGTCATTACAAGATGGCTTTAATTTGTAGGTCATTTTGTAGCCATAAAAGCCCCTCACCGACTTTTAAAATGATAATTTGACATGAAAATGTTACATTCATATAAAAAAATGTTATACGTGTACGTGTATATAATGTTAAGTTAGTATAGAATGCTAAANAAAAAAAACACAGAATGGATCGGTTACCCTTGTATAGAGGTGTATAACCAGAGAAAAACCACAACCGCAGCAGCTATTTCAGTTCTTGAATCTGGAATTGTATGCTCTTTTAGTACTAGTGTAGTAATGACTTTGATAGTCTCCGCAGAACATGACGTGGGTGAAGATGCGGTAGTGTTGATCGTTGGAGATAATGCTTCTTTGAGCCTATTAATTGGCCATGAAAATTCCAGGCCAGCATCTTTGAGGTGTAGTATGAGTGCATCGGGGCTATCTATTCAAAGAGGAAGAAATAAGATTCCGGTAAATGGTTAACTAATTCATTTGCTATCAAGCGGAACTACTACTTCCGTCAAATTAAATTGCTCATCACTAACTGTTGGAATAACTTGTTGCGCCACTTTATCGATCACTTAACCCATCTTTACTAGTAATTCATTTCAGAATTCATATATGTTGTTAACTAAACAATTACACAAACAATAGTTTCACACCCTAAATTTGGCACAACATCTTAAGGTGATCCAAACAAGTGAACAACATATTTACTAAGACACTAAAACAAAAGGATCATGCGTAAAAGAAGCATGAAAAATGAAATGATGAGTGAATTATGTAACGTACGGGGAGGTGGAGGGTAAGTAAGAGAAACATAAGTGTAGAGATCGATGGCAGCAGCCACGGCAGTGGATCCATAGACGACTGCATGTTCGCCAGAGAGTATGATCTTCCCTGGAGCCCTTGCTATCACTTCCATATCCCTCTTCAATTCTCAAAGTATGGTATGATGTTCTTGGAGCCTTCAGTCAATTATGGCTGTTTGGGTGAGTGTTGGAGCCATACAATAATACCTTTGTGTTTACATTAAAAAATGCTTTCTTTTTGCAAATATGTATTTTAGGTTGATTGACTCACTTCTCATTTTAGGTAATGAAATTATCCCTATTGTTTATTTTAGGCAATGGTTTTTAAATAGCAAGATAGTTTTGAATGCTTGTTACTTGATAAGATCTATGTACTGCATCACAATTTGATAGACCGACTAATTGTAATCGCTATGTCGAGTAAAACTTTGTAGCAATTTTCGGCTACAACTATATTTACAGAACACTTTTTTACACACAACTACAACTAATTTTGTCAAGCATACCTAAAGTAGGTAAATTTTGATTTGCTTGCCAGAAAAAACACAGAACAAATGGGTGTTTCACTGTTTTGGATCCATAATGCAATTGAAAGATTATTAAAAGAACATTAGTTAGCAACTATCCAAACACTATTTATTACAAGTATAGTACCAATTTTTACAATCAACAAGAGACAAAAGAATCGAAAGAATATAAAAGAAATAACTAATAGACGCCACAACTGCTGTGAGAAGTACATGATCAATACACTACAGGTAATGTGCATACTAGTGATGAATGGATTCCATTCTGCAAGAACATTTGCAATGAATCTTTAACAATAGAACTCAAGAAACATTATCGTCAATATTGTTATCATCATCTTTATCATTTTCATTACCATCAACATCATCATCATCATCATCGCCATTCTCACTTACACGGTCTAAGAAACTGTCAAGGTACCACGGTAATTTCTCCATGCTCGCACCCTTTTCAGCATGGGCTCGCCATTTCTGGCCAGCTATCATTTCAGGAGACAGTCCCCATTCCTGCATCTCTTCATCAGAGTGGTGAACAGCTAGACTGTACTCACCACCAACACCTAACTGCATTACTCGATACTCACAATTGCTAAAATTGTGTAGGTACTCGAATTGTTCCACTGTCCACTTGAACCACTTCATTAAGAAGACTCGCGAAGCTAGCCCATGTGAGACTATGATGAGGTTTAGGTCTTTTGATGGATCATGATTAAACCGGTTCATGTCTATGTCTCTCCATAGTGATTCAAGAAAAGCTGCACATTTTGAAAATTGTTCAGAAATATAAAATACTTGAATAAGTTTTGTGTATTATAAAAACAACAATCTATAAATTATGCAAGTAGACGGCTTTAAAGGTTTTCTATAATGAAGAAACTTAACAAATCCATCTGCAAGTAGACTCATTCCAGCTTGGATATGCGCTCATGGACTAACATTACAGAGTGATGTTCAAATTTATTCTTAAGGACAGAAAATAAAAAATGAGGGTATGCAAGTGCAAACTTTATTACTCTAAGGAATATGGTTTTAGTGGGGTTGCAAGGGAGTCATAGTACTTATGGTTCACTTTGCAAAGGGTTTGTTAATATTACGTGACTCTGACCCATGACTCGTTTAGTTTCCATTATCGCTTTAAGAATATGATTTATCAAAACTTTCTCTACATGAAAGAGCACATACAGCTGCTAAATTGTGCTCATTTATCTAACATCTTATATCTATACACTATCTCAAATGCTTTCTTTTTTGACACATAGACCTTGTTAGCACGAGTCTTGAAGCCACAAATATCATGTTTAAAGTTGAAGTGAGGCACTAATTAGACTAAATATGCCCAATCTTTGTACCTCTTCCAATTTACAATCTTAATAAAAGATTTACTACTGCAACATTTGAGTACTAACAATATGCAGTGATCACTAAGACTCATATATTCTCTCTCGTTATAGCAAAGGCTGCTAAGCAAATACAGATCCATATTCTCTGATCCCCGGTTTTTGAAACTCGATGGGAATCGGTAAGATGAAAAATGATAAATGGACAATATGAACAGGGTTCTTACAGTTTCACCACTAACTCAAGGAACTCCAAATTAAAAGCATCATATAACCTGCAATAAACTTTCCTAGCAGCAGACTGACTTTGACTTTTGAGGTCAACTAAAATGCTTCACAAACTAAATACTGACATATAATGCTTACAAGTTAAACACCTGTCATTTTCCTTTGAAATACATGTTCAAAATATCAGCCGGGTTATCAAGATTTTCTTCTAAACTCACGGAGCTCATATCAGTTTTGAATGTTGAAAATCAGTCTATTTGACCTCAAAAGATAACCCGGACATATGATCACCATCCTTTCTGATCAAGCCATCATGTCAATAAGGGGGCGTTTGGTTTGAAATTTGGGGCCTAGCAATGTGGTACTAGGAATGACAAGCATGGCGTGGTAGGTGTAATTTGTGGCGTTACTACTAAAGTAGGATGTTAAAACTGGTTGAATGTGCTTGATGGACCTTTGACTCCACCTCTTGCAGAATACAGCATGCATCGGTCTTATGTACATGTATTTCAGGGGAACAAAATTTATGTGTTCTGACAAAAAAGGGTGTTTAGCATTGCTTATTAAAGCTGTTCATATCAAAACTCGTCTTTTTGAACAAGAAACTCCTAACTGCTTATTTTCACACACAAATAATCAGATTAGCAATCCCAAACACTTTCACACTGTTTATATCATATATTAGCTAAAAGGGTGTTTGGGATTGCTTACTAAAAAAACACGATGGCTAAGTTATCTAAAAGTCAATCTTCATTTTATTTTTTCAACAATCTAGTGCTTACCCCTTCACCTTTATAGGTAGGACTGACTCCCTCACATATGCCTTATATATAGTGCTTCGTCTCAGGTTCTATCTAGGGGACCTTAACAACAATTTTCAGTTCTTTCTGAATATCCATAATGTCCATAACTGACCTTGTGTTCAACACCCGAGCCATCGTTTACCACGTATCTACTTATGCCGTCAAACTTTTATGTCAAAAGAAAAAAAAAATGCATATTATTAACTGTAACATCACACAACAGGATAATCAACTATCATCAGATCAAGCAACTACAAATTGGTTATATCAGAACTTAATACTACAGACATAAGACAATCAAATAAGCGATCCAAGACATCCTTGAAAAAAAGCTGGCAATTGTAATTACAAGTAAGAAATTAAAGAGGTGTTTGGGATTGCATAATAAGACTACTACTTTTACAAAATGCAATGCAATGCAAGAGATAGTCTACGGATTTACTTCTCATGTGCCAAAACACAACAATCAGATATTCAGATCATGGGTTGGTCAACTGTTTGGCAATTCCGCTTTATACTCAAAAGTTAAGAAGTTTCGTTTAGAACACATCAAACTTTTGAAAATCATCATCATCTTTAAGATTACCAGTTAATTTTGTCAACCTCACATAGCTAATATAAGTGATATATTGTAGAAATTCGTCTATTTGACTAAAAAGTTAACCCATAACAGTGACCACCAACCTATCCTATCCTATCAAGCCACCATCTCGAAAAGGGTGTGTTTGGGATTCCTTACTAGAACTTCTTATCCGCGAAGCTATTTACATTAAAGCACCTCCAATTTCTTTTTCCACGAAAAGAAAATAATTGTATAAGCAAAATCCCAATATTAAAAGTACAACAAGCATCAATCAGAGGAGTGTTTGGGATTGCCCTATGCCTTTTGATATAAGCAGCCACTATTCTACTTATTAATGGATGTTAGCAGTAATTCTGTAAATAATCAGATTCAAATAGAAAATACAAATAAGCAACTCCTATACTAACTATTCAACCAGATAACGGATTCTAAACTTAAGCATCTCTAACTCTCTAAGGTGGACTAGTGGTAAGATGTCTCCAAAATCTCAGAAGAGACCAGGGTTTAAACCTCGCTGGCCAGGGAAATTTCCAGAGAAACTACCACGAGAATACCAGTCAGGCACCGTATCAGAGCTACAAAGGTTCGACTTCCCCATTTAACCTACAAGAAGGATCCTTCTATAGGGATTTATAAACTTAACCATCTCCAAGGATTCCTAGTGGTAAGATGTCCCCAAAAACTCATAAAAGACCAGTGTTTAACCATCTGCAAAGGTTACGGGAATACCGTTTTGGACTTCCCAAGGTAACCTCAACAAGGATCCTTTTATAAGGGGTTTTAAACTTAACCCATCTCTGCCTACCAGTAAGGTAGTCTTGGAAACGACCATAAGAATTAATACCAGTTAGACCACGCACATCAGAGCAAAAAGGCCAAAAGGGATCCTTCTCAGTTTTATAAGGGTTTCTAACAAGCAATCCTAATAACAAAAAACAATGAAACAAAACATTGGGAAAAACTTACTAGAAACGCGATCATAAACATCAGCAGCAGACTCCCCTTCAGGAAACCTATAAAAAAACCTCCCAAACTTCTGCCTACTCTCCTTAATATCCTTCATCCTTTCCGTAACTTGAAAATTACCAAAATCTTGCTCTCTAATCCTACATTCTTCTCTAACACCAATAACACTCTTCCTAGGAAACGCTTTCGCTATCTCACGTAAACTCGACCTTGTCCTTACATAAGGTGACACGTAAAAATTGTTAGAGTTACGGATATAAATTAAATATAGCATGACCGGACTCGAACTTGAGACTTCGGGATTGCACACTTTACGTATGAGTTTCAATTAATAATAATTATTGTTTTAGTTACGAATAATTATTAAATTCACGAAATAAGCACTTAACGGTACCTAAGGACCGTTAGACGAAAAGGCGAGAAGGATCTAGAGATCCCTCTTGGGCTAGGATTGGCCAAACACCCCTATCCCACATCGCCTGGGATAGGAAATGCTCCAAGGTTGGGATAGTATAAATACATGGCCTCATGTATTCATTCATCTCATCCCTTGGTTTACAAAGCAAGCCAATTTCTCCTAGTCCCTCTTTGAGTTACTGCGATTGAAAGCATTCCCAGTGGGTGAGCATTCAATTGCGAAGACTCATTAGTAGTGCTTGCTTCGTGAATCAAGAACCTAGCTTTTCTATTGAAACGCTATTAGTACGTGTGTGTGAGAACGAAGATTTAGCATACTTTTGCTAACGGTGATCTTGCCCTATTCGACTATCTATTAGTCGATTCATATAAGCCCTCTCCTAGGGTTTATAAGTTCTTGTTCTTGGAAGCAATCAAGAGGTACGCATTTCCTTTTTATGTTTGGTTAATTAATTACTTGTATTTGATCTATTCCGCTGCGTACTCTTAGATGTTTATGTGTTTAGTAGTTTTATATTATTCACATATTCCAACAAAAATAAACCCTCCAGTTATCCTTGTCCTTCTCATTCGAAACGACACGTTGGATCTGAGTGCCAGCATGTCTAGCTTGAGAGATTCCTTGTGGGGTTAAGGTGATCTGGTGATCTGGGATTGTTGTGTATGTTGAGTTGTCGAGGTTTCCTTCGCTTTCGCCGTGTCGGACTAGGATTATTCGCTTTGGTAGGAACTTGCTACGGTTTGGATCATTGGGTTCGAACATTTTTCTGTGATTTGTGTTTTTGTGTATGTGTCTGTTTTTTTGTTATGGTTCTTTAAAAGTAGTGTTTTAAATGTAAAGATATATGTTCAAAAAAAAAAAAAAATGTAAAGATTGTTTGTCAGAAACCAACTGGCCTTTGGATTTTATGTAACTGATAATATAACAAAAATAAATAAAATAAAAAAAATAACAATAAAAATAATAAATAAATAACAATAGCATTAAAATTCTTGTCACTAGCGTTAACTATCATTAAATTTACAAATAGATTAGTTTTAAAAAAACCGCAAACTATTTTATCTCATGACACAACCATAACTATCCTTCATGTTTAAACAGAACATGAACATAGCAACATATTTGGTTTGAGAGCTTCCTAAATATAAAAAAGGGTCAAATTTATTTTAAAACGAAGTTTATTTAATATCTATGTGTACTTTTACATCATTTTTTACATTATAATTACGAGCTGAACAATGTTTAAAACGCTTTTAGTAAGCAAATAAGTTACTGTCCAACTAATGCTGCAAAAACGTGAAATCGGTCTAGAGGCGGTTGAGGGCCGATTAGCAGATTTTTTGACCGGGGATTATTAGCCGATTTCCATTGACTCGGCGATTAA
>LBNU01014445.1:79780-92534 GCA_014162995.1 Artemisia annua | reverse complement strand
ATATATATATATATATAAAATTTAGTAAGATAGGTTTTTAAGCATGGTGTAGATAAAACAATTTCTCAAACATTAACATTTAATCACTCTTCAATATGCAAAAGTCTCGATAAGGTTTGACCAGAAAACTTTTAACTCAATAAAATGAGTGTCTCAGAAAATATTACTACGAGTCTTAGAGAAAGATCCTTAAAAGTGAGAACGCCAAAGAAAATGTGTAATTGGGTATGTACGTCTACCTATATCATAAGTGTCTAAATGTAGAGTCTAGTTATTCAGGCCGAGTAGGGTTCGATGTTTTAATACCAGGCGTACCAAGAAGTAGTAACATGAAACGCTTTTCAATTAGGTGAATAGTTCACAGGTGATTGCAAAATAGTTTATAAAACGGTTTGTAAAACAGTTTTATAGAGGAGTGGAAAATCAACTTATTATTTGCATGATAATAGGGGTTGTAGTTTGGCTTATGATATCGTAGCAAGGCAGAAAACCGGTTTATAAAAATTGTTTGTGAAATGATGCGTAAAACAGCTTATAGGAAAATAGGAAATTGTTTATAAAATAGTAGTGAGGTCGAAATTTTTGATTTTTGACATAGTAGTAAAAAGTTCGTAGGATTTTGTAGGATAATTGAAACAGTTTGTATGTTTATAACGGCACAGTTTATTAGTTTATGAGAGGGCAGCAAGGTAGACAACTGGTATTATCGAGGAATACATGAAGGATTAGGTGTTTATTTTTAATATAGTGTTCCAGGTTGCTCCTCAAGGGCTTAAGGTTTCTGTTTGGTATAACATCTCTGCTGAATGGGGGAGTTCGGCAAGTTCAGAGTACGACCTTAAAGGAGGGTATTGATTGCTACTAGCAATCAGTTAGTTGTCTCAGTATTGTACTTAGTACTTACGCGGAAGGTACAACATCGGTTGAGTGCAGGGTTTGAGGTGGAAGTGACTGTAGCATAACCAGATTGTGATAAAAAAAANTAATATAAAAACAAAGTTTGGTTTCCCAAATAATAAGTTCTGGTCTATGCCATTACTAGATTTGTGTCGGTGCGCATGGGCTGTTGCGTGCGAGATATTTCTCGTTTTAATGCGTAAATAATCAACAACGGTCAAAAATGAATTATTCACATTTTCTGATAAAATAAGCAATGTAGAGAGTTACTGTAAGCTACAGTGTGCGGGTTTGCTTCCCGAAATAGTTTTGTAAGCTCATGTATGCTTAGATAAATAGTTAGGTAATAATAAATTGACATTTATTATTTAAAAATTTGTTTGGAAAACTCCGGTTTGTTACAGTCTACCCTCCTTACAAGGAATCGCGTCCCGCGATTCAATTTACGTTATCTGATGTCATGGTGCTTGGGAAGGGTGATGGTACTTGTAACCGATTTGGGTCCCACTAGATTTTTTAAGGTTTTCTCTTTGCTTGCGGGAGAGTAATTAGGTTGTCTGCTATTGGTATCTCCTTTTGAGGCTTTTGGTAAGGTATAATGATTCCTGGAGAAGTTTAATAAGATAATGGTTCTAATCTGAACCTTAATTACGATGTTTCGCCGCCTTGTTAGTGCGGCTCCTCTAAATTCCTTGGCCCTAATCACCTTTATGGTCTATCTCACAAAATTCTAACCTGATTGCTGTAAGTGGTGAAAATGACTTGATGATTGGTCCTCAAGGTTTGTTCTGAAATTATGTGTTTTCCTTCTCAGACGAATGGATAAAAGTTTGCTTGAAAACTTTATTTGAGTGAGTGTCTATACGAATTTGTCCTAAAATAGGCATTTAAATGTCCGTTTGTTTTGAAATTAATAGTTATGTAAAGCGTTGTAACTTCTAAAGATTTAGAATTTAGTAAAATGGGCTTTGAAATGTGGTGTAAATGAAACAATTCGGCGAGGTTTGACGTTTAGTTGTTACTTTACTTACAAGAGTTTGATAAGGTATGACTTAAAATATATATATATATATATATATATATATATATATATATATATATATATATATATATATATATATATATATATATATATATATATATATATATATATATATATATATATATATATATATATATATATATAAAATTTAGTAAGATAGGTTTTTAAGCATGGTGTAGATAAAACAATTTCTCAAACATTAACATTTAATCACTCTTCAATATGCAAAAGTCTCGATAAGGTTTGACCAGAAAACTTTTAACTCAATAAAATGAGTGTCTCAGAAAATATTACTACGAGTCTTAGAGAAAGATCCTTAAAAGTGAGAACGCCAAAGAAAATGTGTAATTGGGTATGTACGTCTACCTATATCATAAGTGTCTAAATGTAGAGTCTAGTTATTCAGGCCGAGTAGGGTTCGATGTTTTAATACCAGGCGTACCAAGAAGTAGTAACATGAAACGCTTTTCAATTAGGTGAATAGTTCACAGGTGATTGCAAAATAGTTTATAAAACGGTTTGTAAAACAGTTTTATAGAGGAGTGGAAAATCAACTTATTATTTGCATGATAATAGGGGTTGTAGTTTGGCTTATGATATCGTAGCAAGGCAGAAAACCGGTTTATAAAAATTGTTTGTGAAATGATGCGTAAAACAGCTTATAGGAAAATAGGAAATTGTTTATAAAATAGTAGTGAGGTCGAACTTTTTGATTTTTGACATAGTAGTAAAAAGTTCGTAGGATTACTGCAAAATGGTTTGTAGGATAATTGAAACAGTTTGTATGTTTATAACGGCACAGTTTATTAGTTTATGAGAGGGTAGCAAGGTAGACAACTGGTATTATCGAGGAATACATGAAGGATTAGGTGTTTATTTTTAATATAGTGTTCCAGGTTGCTCCTCAAGGGCTTAAGGTTTCTGTTTGGCATAACATCTCTGCTGAATGGGGGAGTTCGGCAAGTTCAGAGTACGACCTTAAAGGAGGGTATTGATTGCTACTAGCAATTAGTTGGTTGTCTCAGTATTGTACTTAGTACTTACGCGGAAGGTACAACATCGGTTGAGTGCAGGGTTTGAGGTGGAGGTGACTGTAGCATAACCAGATTGTGATAAAAAAAGAGTATTCCATTTAAGAGAAAAAAGTATTGTGCTGAAAAAGTTTTGTGATGCCAGTGTGTTGTGTGTAGATGTGAACTTTTATGATGTGCAATGCTTATGTACCCACACAGAAATTTTGAAACTTTTAGAAATCAAGTAGAAAAACAATCTGGACATAGTTCTAATATAACTACTCTTAGTATCGCAAAATTCACCTCTGAGTCAGACATAGGTGATCAGGCTATGTCCCACTGTCCCTGGTCGAATATGGGTGATCAGTCTATATCCCACCGAGGTTCAATGAATTTTGAAATACTCAGCTCAGTTACACTAGTAATATGTCCCTTACTTTTTAAAAGAAAATGTTNCAATATGCAAAAGTCTCGATAAGGTTTGACCAGAAAACTTTTAACTCAATAAAATGAGTGTCTCAGAAAATATTACTACGAGTCTTAGAGAAAGATCCTTAAAAGTGAGAACGCCAAAGAAAATGTGTAATTGGGTATGTACGTCTACCTATATCATAAGTGTCTAAATGTAGAGTCTAGTTATTCAGGCCGAGTAGGGTTCGATGTTTTAATACCAAGCGTACCAAGAAGTAGTAACATGAAACGCTTTTCAATTAGGTGAATAGTTCACAGGTGATTGCAAAATAGTTTATAAAACGGTTTGTAAAACAGTTTTATAGAGGAGTGGAAAATCAACTTATTATTTGCATGATAATAGGGGTTGTAGTTTGGCTTATGATATCGTAGCAAGGCAGAAAACCGGTTTATAAAAATTGTTTGTGAAATGATGCGTAAAACAGCTTATAGGAAAATAGGAAATTGTTTATAAAATAGTAGTGAGGTCGAACTTTTTGATTTTTGACATAGTAGTAAAAAGTTCGTAGGATTACTGCAAAATGGTTTGTAGGATAATTGAAACAGTTTGTATGTTTATAACGGCACAGTTTATTAGTTTATGAGAGGGTAGCAAGGTAGACAACTGGTATTATCGAGGAATACATGAAGGATTAGGTGTTTATTTTAAATATAGTGTTCCAGGTTGCTCCTCAAGGGCTTAAGGTTTCTGTTTGGCATAACATCTCTGCTGAATGGGGGAGTTCGGCAAGTTCAGAGTACGACCTTAAAGGAGGGTATTGATTGCTACTAGCAATTAGTTGGTTGTCTCAGTATTGTACTTAGTACTTACGCGGAAGGTACAACATCGGTTGAGTGCAGGGTTTGAGGTGGAGGTGACTGTAGCATAACCAGATTGTGATAAAAAAAGAGTATTCCATTTAAGAGAAAAAAGTATTGTGCTGAAAAAGTTTTGTGATGCCAGTGTGTTGTGTGTAGATGTGAACTTTTATGATGTGCAATGCTTATGTACCCACACAGAAATTTTGAAACTTTTAGAAATCAAGTAGAAAAACAATCTGGACATAGTTCTAATATAACTACTCTTAGTATCGCAAAATTCACCTCTGAGTCAGACATAGGTGATCAGGCTATGTCCCACTGTCCCTGGTCGAATATGGGTGATCAGTCTATATCCCACCGAGGTTCAATGAATTTTGAAATACTCAGCTCAGTTACACTAGTAATATGTCCCTTACTTTTTAAAAGAAAATGTTTATAATAAGTAAGGCGGCAGGCTTGGCAGACAGGCATGCGGCAGTCATAGGGTCAAGTTTTTGTAAAAAGTAGTTATAGTCTAGGTTTTAAAAAAAAATACCCAGTTTTCTATAACCAAGGCTCTGATACCAATCTGTAACACCCCTAAAATCGGGTCCAGCGGAAGTCTACATGTTACTAGGGTGCTACTAAACTGGTATCACAACACGAAGTATAGAAAACAGATTTACCATTAGAAACTTCATAACCAAAGTATTATGTTTACATCATTTGAAAATAGTGTGGAAATACAGGCCCATAAAAGAGTATAAGCGGTCCCAGTTATATCAAAAGAATCTATGACTATGCCATGCCATGCCAAAAGCCTCCAACGGTTAGCTATCGCCTTAAACCTGAAAATACATGCTAAAAAGTGTCAACACGAGGTTGGTGAGTTCATAGGTTTGTATAAATGACAATGTAGAGTAAAAGTAATGTGAGATCAATAGTAGGTTCTGCAACCATTGTGTCACGCACATTGTCATAAAATAAGTTTACCTTAAAGTAAAATTTGAAGTGTGGACCATGTGTAGAGTATGTGATCATTACAACGAATATAATGTCACATAGAGAAATAGTCTATTACGCTAGCACTAAGTTCATGCAACCGAAGCTATAACAGTGTGCATGCTCAAAGAGCATGTAAACCGATAGGGGCCCGGCAAGTGTTTATCCCAGACACTTGTGTTTCGACAAGGTATACGTTCGCGTTTGCCTATCCGGTCAAACCGAATGGGGGCTTTACCCCCAATAGATCTATTTATAACATTCGCGCTTCCCAGCAGGAATTAACGGTTCATGAGTTGGGCATAATGGGACATAACAGGGCTTAGGCTAATCCACGTAATAGTATAAATAACAGTTTGTGGTCCATAAAATAGTTTTGCATGTTTCTCACCCCAATTTGTAAAACAAGTATAAATAGAGTGGGGCTATAAACTCACATATATGATTTAAACACTTGTGTCCATAATAAGGAAATCCAGTATGCAATAAGTAAATAATTCATGTTTTCAAGTAAGAGCAAGTAATGACTTTATGTATAAACAAGCATTGAGTTTAGTTAAAAACGAGCATGTATTCTCCCCCAAAACATTTATAAAGCAAGTAAAAGTAGGGGCCATGAACTCACCTTAGCAAAATGGTAGCCTGATAGTAAAAGTCAAGTAGTGATAGTGTGCGGCACCGACACGCGACCTAGATTAGTATGGCAAGTTTAGTTCACAGGTCTAGTTTAAGACTCGATGAGTTTTAAAAGTTTTAAAGTGTTTGAGTTATTGTTGCTTGTGTGGCAGCATTTAAGTTTGAAAACAGCTTTTAAGTGTTTGTAAGTATTGGCTCTTGGAAGTGTGTACATGCATAAGTATATCCTCCGGTTCAAAAATAACCGAAAGACGACATACGGAAAGTAATCACATATAAATAGTAGACGAAAGATTGTCGTTTAAAAGTGTATATATACTTATATATAGTCAGATATTAGTTGATGATAAAAGTATGTAAAATTAGACTTTAAGTAATGGTTTTATTAAAGACTTTATTAAATACACTTATAAGTTATAAAGGTAGGATTCTTGAAAAAATCGGGCAGGACACGTGTATTGTTTTAGTTTGTACATGGTAACTAAATGTCACCATAATCAATAAACCGTTGTAATAATATATTTTTTTTCAAATGTCTAGTACTTCAAAATAAGTTATAAGTAGCATAGTTTTAATGATGTGAAAAATCGGGTTTTGGATTACTAGTTATTATCTATATATGTTTAATAGATTATGGTAGGACGTGTAATAATGTCGGGAATAGATGAGTCGAGTGAGTCGGAAATGAATCGGGAAGTACGCTGGGGAAAACAAATAATCGTTACTCGATTAGGATGATGGCTCAGGTATACATCATACCATTTTATTAGTTAAACACTTGCAAATTTTAGGATTTTCAAAACGTATATACTTATTTAAATAAACTATGCTCAACGCACCCCTTTGGCATTTTGGGCTCGTCACACACCCATACAGGCCCAACTATAATACCAGTTGTTACATTAGACCTTTGCAGCCCATAAGGAGAAATCAGTTAAATTTACAAAGGCAGGAGTTAACTCTTTCTACTGGTCGGGTACTAACAAAGAAAAATAAATAAATAAATAAATAAATAAAGCAGGATGCCAGGTATTTACTATCAAACAAACTGGTATTTGCTATCAAAACAAGAGAAGGAGAAAAACACAAGTATTTGAAGACCAAACTTGGCCACACCGCGGCACGAACCCGAGACCTCTCGGTGTGGGGCGTCGCAAAAGGGAGGACTCAAAACAAGCAATCGACGAGAGTCATAAACCATCATTTAAATAGGCACTTTCCAACTTACCAATAACCAAAATGAATTTAACCTAAGCTCACTGGTTAAAGAAAAACTTTAACCCATATACCAAAATTTTAACTATTAGATTGTTAGTTGTTTTTGGAGATACGTTTTTGACAATGGAAAACAATCAATTATCAAACTCTTCCTTCTGTTTGAGTAACTCGACCACAGAAATAAAATACCGAACCCCTTTTCAATTACAAAGTCGAATTCAATACAAACTGACCCATTGACGGCTGTTAGAAGAGAAGTGACAAAACAAGTCACCCATTGCTTGGGTTGGGTGCCTCGATAGCAGGGCAAGGAAGCAAGAAACAACGATGAACCCACTTTCAAAACTATCTTTATCAACTTATGATTGTGGCCAAATGAAGCATTTTTGCAAACCAAGAATGTATCACTGTGGTCGAACCACAGTGGGTTTCATCCCAAACAAAACCCAAACACAACTAACTTTTTAACAAGGTTTAGTCTCAACCAAATAAGCCAAATAGAAATAAGTATGATTTATTAATAAGCACTTCCATATAAGCCAATACTAAGGTTTTAGTTGTGGGTTTATTTATTTGTGCCACATATTAGCAACTAAAAAAAATATATTCAACATTCACAGAAGCATATACATGATCGAATGAGAACATCCAAAAAAAAGTTTGAGCTCCTTACAACACGAGATGAATGAATCGATTGATGAGGGTTTAACAAACTTTTTTTGAACAACAATAATCCGACTCCGATACAAGCAAGCTAACCACCACCGGAGACCCCTTTGATTTGAGATAAATTTTTGAGTGAAGTTTTTGTGAGTGTGGCTTAGCTTGTGTACCGATTGGTTACATAAAAAGGATCAAAACGAGTAGGGTTGGCCCTCATATCCTGGCTCTCAGACGCGCTCTAACCAAACATAGTTAACATCTGTTTATCTTCATCACCTCTTTTGGTTGGTTTCGTTGACCTTCAAGGGCGCGATCACAATAAGGACTCTTTTGTCATCAAGATGAAGGCAGGTCTGATTTCTTCAGGTTGTGGGGTGATGTCGATGCAGGGGATGAAGAGGAGGAGGGGACCGATTGTCCTGTCGTCGTCGTTTTGCCTCAGATCTGCTTGGAGCGGCGTAGCAGGAGGGAGGAGGTGCAGGACTGTAGGGTTTGTGATTTTTAATATGAGAGAGAGAGAGAAGAAACGGTTTGGGGTGTTTATCCTATTCTCAAAATAAAATGTGAGGGTCGGTTTTAATCGTTTAGGGATAAACGAAATATACATTTTTTTTAGTAAATGTTAGGTATTAATAAAAGTAAATATGTAGTGTAATAAAAGTGAGCGTTAGCTGAGTAAAATAGGTAACGTGAGACGCATTGGGCTTTTATAAAAGAAAAGAAAGGATTTTAGTGGGTGGGGTATATTAATAAATAAAAGTAAATGATTAATTTTTGGGTTTTTATAAGATTTGTGGAGATTTAAGTGTGCCTCGTGTTTCGCTGAGCTCTGGTTTTGTTTAACATTTTCTGGGTTATCGTGAGCACGACTGACACTGTGTTCGAGTACGTTTTGCAAAACTAATATCTATATATATATATAAAGAATGAGTTCCCCCTATTGAATGTGAGCATTAATGTTACAAGCTAAGAAACTCAAATATATAATTTAAGCTAATGAGTTTAGTACATGTTGGAGCCTATTTTGAAGCTTTTAAGAGCTTTTAAGGATACATAAATATACAAGACTAATAAAAAATGAGTTCCATTCATAAATGTGAGCATTAGTGGTGAAAAAAATATTTAACTGTAATATGGTTTGATTGTTACGAGATTAAAAGCAATAACTCATTTATCTCATTTAATTATACGTAGTGACCAATAATTTAGTACTAAATCCTTGCATTAAAGGAGACCTTCCATATTTCCTATCTTAGCAGTTTGCACTAAAAAAAACCTTCATCTCCATTTTCTTTTAAAATTCTACAAATGCCCCATCCCCTTCCAGCGTCTTCTCCCATCGCCTCTACATCTATATATATATATATATATATTCAAACCATGCCCTCCCAACAGATAATTGCACCGCCTAAACCTGATCTTCAAAGGTAAAAAAAATACGCATATTACATTTTTTTAATTAGATGAGGTGGGTTGTGATTAAAGTTTAATCCCTTGGTTTAGATTATATTATTAGGAGGTGTTTCTTACCTATTATTCTTCATAACTTTTATTTTTATTTTGTTATATCTACTTTCTTTCTTTTTTTTTTTTTTTTTTTTTTTTTTTTTTTTTTTTTTTTTTTTTTTTTCTTTTTCTTTTTTTTTTTTTTTTTTTTTTTTTTTTTTTTTTTTTTTTTTTTTTTCATATATGCCTTTTAAGTCTTTTCTTTTGTATATGACTTTGGATACTCACTGTTATGCAGCCATCAGGCAGGCGCGGTGTGGTCTTGATTTTGTGAACCATAGTTAATTGGTGTGGGTGTTGCAAGGTCTGAAGGTTACATTTGCTGGTGGGTCTTTTTATTTAGCAGATATGCTCATTCAGGTATCATCATTTTTTATGTTTCTGAAAAATAATTAGTTTTTAAAAGAGTGTTTGTGGTTGTTGTCTATTTGATAAGTCGATATTGAACATCATTTTTATGTTTGTGAAAATTAATTTATTTCTAAAAGAGTGTTTGGGGTCGCTATTTATTTGATAAATCGATATTGAAGAGAGATTGATGGATTAACAAAGTTAACCAACGTAAATGTTAACTATAGTTTTTACCTTTTTTGCATTTCAGGAAGCATTCGTGCAATCTATTGTATTAGACCCAGAGCCGCTGGCATGCGGCCTTCTGGTAAGGCATAGCACAGTTTTTTTGTTCAGGTTTCGTGATAAATGAAAGTTGTCAAACACACTGATGTTATCATTTTCATGTTTTGCAGGTGAGCCAACGGCACATGTTTTTGTCCTTTTTTTTTGCTATAATTGGTGACAAGCTTTCTGAAGTTTTTGCTCTTATAATTGTGAATAAAGCTTTGAACAGTGTGAATGATATAATAGTATGTTAGTACCGCCTGTTAGAAATAATGTTTGGATATGCTTTTTCAGTATCATTGTTGAAGTCTTAATAATCGGACAATCAAATGTTTATGCGGTTAAGAAATTAATGCAGAAATTAAAAAAAAAAAAAAATGTTGTTTTGTGTGGAAAAGGAGATTTCTATAGAAACTAGAGTCTTATAAGATGGGTTAAAAAGGGGTGAGTAGGTAAATTTGAAACTTTATTGATAATTAGTTTTGTTGAACTTTGTATGAAACAAAAAAGGTTATACTACCTGACCCTTTATGCAAACGAAATTAGAATTTGAATATCCGTAAATTATAAACTTATATGATTGCGACATTTAGTCACGGCAAGGACGTTATATGGGAAAAGCTTTTAGTCACGTTAATTGTTTAGAATTTGAATATCCGTAAATTATAAACTTATATGATTGCGACATTTAGTCACGGCAAGGATGTTATATGGAAAAGCTTTTAGTCACGTTAATTGTCTAAGAATGAACATGTCTTTTTGGTTGTAAGTGTTCAAGTTAATAGTCACGTTAATTGTCTTTCAGTGGTTGTAAGTGTTCAGGTGGATAAACATCATAATTATATTCAATCGGTATAACTTTTTGGTTTATTTATTATTATTCTTTTTATTTGTGAAACTTATAGGGGTTTGCTGAAATGAATGCATACGTTTAGTTTCACTAAGTGAGTTTGAGCATTATTAGCGTTTCAGTGTAGTTTATTATTCTATGCCACAATAATGTCGTTTGTTGTTAGTTATTAGAGGGTAGGTAGTTTAGGCACTTAATTAGATTTGAAGAAGGTCAAACCGATTCTCCAAAGGTATAGTGGGATAGGTATTGGATTTATTTTCAATCAGCCTGAAATTGTTATTTACTTTTTTATATTATGAAAGTTTTAGTATATGTGTAGCATCTTACGATTAGTTATTGAAGTTAATGTGTTGTCGGTATGAGCAGATCTTTTCCATGGACCAGTTTGAGATAATTTTAGTAAAAAATTTGTTAGACAGTGTTGGTTAAATTACTCTCTTGAAATTCTTACGACAAGTTTTAGTTACGGTTTGAATTTCTTTTGGATCTAGCATTATTGACTTGAGTGTGACTGATGTTTTATGTTGAAATCCTCGCCAGCAAGAGCATTTGGGGCTAATATTCACCAATTCTAATATTGACCAAACTCTTCACCCAGCTCTTCCCCAAGAAGGAGATGCATATATTGATGGTAGGTCTCGATGCCGCTGGTATAGTTGATATGATGAGTGGAGAAGTCATGTGCAACAACCTTCCCGCATGTTTCACCTTCTGCTGCAACGTCGTCAGTGGCTTAATTAGATGCAAGGAGAGCTGAAGTTCTGGCAACAACGCATAACACAATTCAACCCATTTATAGTGTTCTTTGCATGATATGGTATGTAAGTCTTAAATTTCGTTGTGAAAATGTATTTTGTTGATGAGCCCTCGCCTTTGGATTATCTAATTAAGCTATATTTTCATGAAATTCCTGTGAGTATTATCTGTCCATAACAGGTTAATTACGGCATACTCAGTTATGGATCCCTTCACACCTTACTTTTCGTGCAACCATTTATGTATTTACATGTGGTGAATGCTCAATCTAAATACCAGAAACCCGCTAACTCTTTACCAACGAAAAGTATCTACACTAAATTTAGAAATCAAAGTAACATGTAAAACCATCATAGACTTCATATGAATGAATGGTTCAGAGAAATCATGCAAAAAAAAAATGTAGGCTGATGTTTGGTGGTTCTGCCATAGAAACAATAACCGTGCCACAAATTCGTATGCAATTTTTTTGGTTTACTACTTATTTAACTAATTTTATTTAATTATATCTAACTAATATGAATAATTAATTTATATAATAAACCTACCCAATAAGACTCCAATATTTTTACAAAATACAAGTAATATTCAAACAATCTTCTTTAAATATAACAACTTTTTAACACTTGGTTACAACTTTTATTTGCAGGCTGTCTAAAAGGATCGGTACCACTTAAAGATATAACGATGCTGGTGCATCAGTTTTAGTGCAAGAGAGAGTAGGAAAACAAATGAGTTTTGTGTAGTATAAACTATGTGTTTGAAATAACATGGTTAGCGCTACGATGATGAAAGTCAGTCGTGTCTTTGATACTTTTCCCGTAAAACAATACTATTTACAATAGCTTACTTAAATAAAATTCGTTTGTTTTGGCGAATACACATGAACAAAACTAACCATGCCATAACTAAATACACATAACCCTTGCAAAACTAATACTTCTTTATATATGATGAACAAAGCCCGTGCATCGCACGGGCCATGCTGTCTCGTAAAAACAAAGTTTGGTTTCCCAAATAATAAGTTCTGGTCTATGTCATTACTAGATTTGTGTCGGTGCGCATGGGCTGTTGCGTGCGAAATATTTCTCGTTTTAATGCGTAAATAATCAACAACGGTCAAAAATGAATTATTCACATTTTCTGATAAAATAAGCAATGTAGAGAGTTACTGTAAGCTACAGTGTGCGGGTTTGCTTCCCGAAATAGTTTTGTAAGCTCATGTATGCTTAGATAAATAGTTAGGTAATAATAAATTGACATTTATTATTTAAAAATTTGTTTGGAAAACTCCGGTTT
>LBNU01014445.1:68796-79497 GCA_014162995.1 Artemisia annua | reverse complement strand
TTACCCCCAATAGATCTATTTATAACATTCGCGCTTCCCAGCAGGAATTAACGGTTCATGAGTTGGGCATAATGGGACATAACAGGGCTTAGGCTAATCCACGTAATAGTATAAATAACAGTTTGTGGTCCATAAAATAGTTTTGCATGTTTCTCACCCCAATTTGTAAAACAAGTATAAATAGAGTGGGGCTATAAACTCACATATATGATTTAAACACTTTTGTCCATAATAAGGAAATCCAGTATGCAATAAGTAAATAATTCATGTTTTCAAGTAAGAGCAAGTAATGAGTTAATGTATAAACAAGCATTGAGTTTAGTTAAAAACGAGCATGTATTCTCCTCCAAAACATTTATAAAGCAAGTAAAAGTAGGGGCCATGAACTCACCTTAGCAAAATGGTATCCTGATAGTAAAAGTCAAGTAGTGATAGTGTGCGGCACCGACACGCGACCTAGATTAGTATGGCAAGTTTAGTTCACAGGTCTAGTTTAAGACTCGATGAGTTTTAAAAGTTTTAAAGTGTTTGAGTTATTGTTGCTTGTGTGGCAGCATTTAAGTTTGAAATAGCTTTTAAGTGTTTGTAAGTATTGGCTCTTGGAAGTGCGTACATGCATAAGTATATCCTCTGGTTCAAAAATAATCGAAAGACGACGTACAGAAAGTAATCACATATAAATAGTAGACGAAAGATTGTCGTTTAAAAGTGTATATATACTTATATATAGTCAGATATTAGTTGATGATAAAAGTATGTAAAATTAGACTTTAAGTAATGGTTTTATTAAAGACTTTATATTAAATACACTTATAAGTTATAAAGGTAGGATTCTTGAAAAAATCGGGCAGGACACGTGTATTGTTTTAGTTTGTACATGGTAACTAAATGTCACCATAATCAATAAACCGTTGTAATAATATATTTTTTTTTCGAATGTCTAGTACTTCAAAATAAGTTATAAGTAGCATAGTTTTAATGATGTGAAAAATCGGGTTTTGGATTACTAGTTATTATCTATATATGTTTAATAGATTACGGTAGGACGTGTAATAATGTCGGGAATAGATGAGTCGAGTGAGTCGGAAATGAATCGTGAAGTACGCTGGGGAAAACAAATAATCGTTACTCGATTAGGATGATGGCTCAGGTATACATCATACCATTTTATTAGTTAAACACTTGCAAATTTTAGGATTTTCAAAACGTATATATTTATTTGTAAAACCTATGCTCAACGCACCCCTTTGGCATTTTGGGCTCGTCACACACCCATACAGGCCCAACTATAAAACCAGTTGTTACATTAGACCTTTGCAACCCATAAGGAGAAATCAGTTAAATTTACAAAGGCAGGAGTTAACTCTTTCTACTGGTCGGGTACTAACAAAGAAAAAAATAAATAAATAAATAAATAAAGCAGGATGGCAGGTATTTGCTATCAAACAAACTGGTATTTGCTATCAAAACAAGAGAAGGAGAAAAACACAAGTATTTGAAGACCAAACTTGGCCACACCGCGGCACGAACCCGAGACCTCTCGGTGTGGGGCGTCACAAAAGGGAGGACTCAAAACAAGCAATCGACGAGAGTCATAAACCATCATTTAAATAAGCACTTTCCAACTTACCAATAACCAAAATGAATTTAACCTAAGCTCACTGGTTAAAGAAAAACTTTAACCCATATACCAAAATTTTAACCATTAGATTGTTAGTTGCTTTTGGAGATACGTTTTTGACAATGGAAAACAATCAATTATCAAACTCTTCCTTCTGTTTGAGTAACTCGACCACAGAAATAAAATACCGAACCCCTTTTCGATTTCAAAGTCGAATTCAATACAAACCGACCCATTGACGACTGTTAGAAGAGAAGTGACAAAACAAGTCACCCATTGCTTGGGTTGGGTGCCTCGATAGCAGGGCAAGGAAGCAAGAAACAACGACGAACCCACTTTCAAAACTATCTTTATCAACTTATGATTGTGGCCAAATGAAGCATTTTTGCAAACCAAGAATGTATCACTGTGGTCGAACCACAGTGGGTTTCATCCCAAACACAACTAACTTTTTAACAAGGTTTAGTCTCAACCAAATAAGCCAAATATACGATTTATTAATAAGCACTTCCATATAAGCCAATACTAAGGTTTTAGTTGTGGGTTTATTTATTTGTGCCACACATTGGCAACTAAAAAAAATATGTTCAACATTCACAGAAGCATATACATGATTGAATGAGAACATCCAAAAAAAAAGTTTGAGCTCCTTACAACACGAGATGAATGAATCGATTGACGAGGGTTTAACAAACTTTTTTTGAACAACAATAATCCGACTCCAATCCAAGCAAGCTAACCACCACCGGAGATCCCTTTGATTTGAGATAAATTTTTGAGTGAAGTTTTTGTGAGTGTGGCTTAGCTTGTGTACCGATTGGTTACATAAAAAGGATCAAAACGAGTAGGGTTGGCCCTCATATCCTGGCTCTCAGACGCGCCCTAACCAAACGGAGTTAACATATGTTTATCTTCATAACCTCTTTTGGTTGGTTTCGTTGACCTTCAAGGGCGCGACCACAATAAGGACTCTTTTGTCATCAAGATGAAGGCAGGTCTGATTTCTTCAGGTTGTGGGGTGATGTCGATGCAGAGGATGAAGAGGGGAGGGGACCGATTGTCCTGTCGTCGTCGTTTTGCCTCACATCTACTTGGAGCGGCGTAGCAGGAGGGAGGAGGTGCAGGACTGTAGGGTTTGTGATTTTTAATATGAGAGAGAGAGAAGAAACGGTTTGGGGTGTTTATCCTTTTCTCAAAATAAAATGTGAGGGTCGGTTTTAATCGTTTAGGGATAAACGAAGTACACATTTTTTAGTAAATGTTAGGTATTAATAAAAGTAAATATGTAGTGTAATAAAAGTGAGCGTTAGCTGAGTAAAATAGGTAACGTGAGACGCATTGGGCTTTTATAAAAGAAAAGAAAGGATTTTAGTGGGTGGGGTATATTAATAAATAAAAGTAAATGATTAATTTTTGGGTTTTTATAAGATTTGTGGAGATTTAAGTGTGCCTCGTGTTTCGCTGAGCTCTGGTTTTGTTTAACATTTTCTGGGTTATCGTGAGCACGACTGACACTGTGTTCGAGTACGTTTTGCAAAACTAATATAAAAACAAAGTTTGGTTTCCCAAATAATAAGTTCTGGTCTATGCCATTACTAGATTTGTGTCGGTGCGCATGGGCTGTTGCGTGCGAGATATTTCTCGTTTTAATGCGTAAATAATCAACAACGGTCAAAAATGAATTATTCACATTTTCTGATAAAATAAGCAATGTAGAGAGTTACTGTAAGCTACAGTGTGCGGGTTTGCTTCCCGAAATAGTTTTGTAAGCTCATGTATGCTTAGATAAATAGTTAGGTAATAATAAATTGACATTTGTTATTTAAAAATTTGTTTGGAAAACTCCGGTTTGTTACAGTTGTGAAGCATAAAAGAATAGAGAAAGTGTTTGAAGTGCGTGAGAGAACACTTCAAGTTGGTCAAGGGATGGTGAGGAGGAAAGTGGCAATTGTTTCATCATCTAGTTTCAGGGAGTTGAGGGCGGAAGCACGGTTTGGTCAAGGTTCAATGGTCCGCTTCTTTCTAAGTGATGAAACTAATAGGTCACAAAGAGTTTTACATTTTGATGTGTGCTGATGGAGCTTTACAGTTGGATGAATGCTATTTTATAAAGATGTTTTGTAGTTCGTATGTATGGTGGATTGGTGGGCAGGATAAAACTTGAACAATGCTTAGACAAATGTTTTGTAACTATCTATGTAAGGTAAACCATATGGGTTTGTCCACACACAATGTTTTCCAAGCATGATGCAATATATCTATGCATAACTTTAGGTTTTCAAACAGATAACTAGTAACACTTGTGTTGTATGTGTTCACTTTATAAGTCAAAATGGGTTAATCCAAACACTCCCTTAAACTGCATATGTAATTGCAAACTAATGAAATGCAAACAGCAAAAATTAAACTACAAATCCATACAAAGGATGTTTTAATAGGGTTATTAGACAAAGATGTTACTAAAGTTTGCGTTTGTGTTGTCCTAAGGTAATAAAGTTTCAAAGTTGTCATCCAGGTTACTCAACGTCACGGGTTTGTTTTATGTGTTACTGAACCTTTTAAAACAGTACACTCAGGTCACTCCCACGGTGGGCAACCTGTTGTTAGCATTTCAATTTTCAAACATTGACATGTTAGGTCCCTGTGGTTTGTGGTGTATCACGAATTTAGTCCATAATTTTTTATATGATACATTTAACTATTTGCATCGTTAGAACTCATTGACTATTCTTACGGTTTTATCCTTTTTTGTCCGTTTCGTCCATTTTTCTCATGTCTTCATAGGTTTTTATCAGTTTTCGTCCGTTTTTATACGTTTTCATCCATTTTCTCATGTTTTTATCCGTTTTTCTCACGTTTTCATATGTTTTAATCCGTGTTCATACACTTTTATTCGTTTTCGTCTATTATTACACGTTTCATCTTTTTTCTTATATTTTATCCGTTTTATCCATTTTTATACATATAATATGTATGAAATCGGATAAAAATCGTGATTTAAAATCGATACATCATTTTGGATTTAAAATCGTGATTTAAAATCGATTCATCCATTTTCTTATATTTTATCGTTTTCGTCTATTAAAATATCACGAGTCTTGATGTAAACATCATTTCAGAAAACTTTCGTGTTTTACACTTTTGATGATTCAGACCGGAAAGGAGTCAAAATTGTGATTTAAAATCGATATAGAAACAGACAAAAATTTATAAAAGAAGACGAAAACATATAAAACTAGATAAAAGCAGATGAAAACATATAAAACGTATGAAAACGGACTACAACGGATAAAAACGTATGAAAATGTATAAAAGCAGATTAAAATGTATGAAAATATATAAAAACGGTCAAATTAACATAAATATAACTTGGATGACAAATATAACAAGTCGCAAGAAGTTGGGTAACGTGGATGACAAAAAATGCATGCCACGTAAGATTTTCACCGGTAACTCTAGGTTACCCAAAACACAGTAACAAATTTAACCGATCACATTAAGTTGAGTAACCTGGATGACAACTTTGAAACTTTATTACCTTAGGACAACACAAACGCAAACTTTAGTAACATCTTTGTACAATAACCCTATCTTTAATAATGCCTTTGTTTTCACTGTTGGTCACTCATTTTGTCTATGTTGCCGTTGTCATACTTAAAACTCCCGCCCATTATTAAGTTGAGTGTTCACATTTTGTCTATATGGAAGTTTGACTTTCAAAAGTCAAATTTCCATATCCATAACACACCCACAATATTTCAAAATTCCAATAACACCATTTAGGGTAATTTACAAACTAACATATACATCACATAAATTAGCAATTTGTTTTACAAGCTAAACATTAATGAAACCATAGAATCAAACAGGAACAACAAAATATGAGGTTAATTGTCATAGGGTACACAACCCATTCATAAACATTAAAAACTAGAAGAATTCCACAACAGTTGTGGGGGAAGCTCGGTGGAGTTTCAACAGCTCCCTAGCCAACTCCCAATTCATCCACACATTTTCAAAGTTATCATCATTCATATTGCTGAGCTTGATATAAAGTATCTTCAGCAAGGGGGAACAAGCAAGTACAAAATTTATTTTTGTTAATTCATTCGCTGTTCTAGGAAAAGATCGAAACACCACACTCTCGAGCTGGCCCGACCTCATTCTGTTGCTGCCTAAATCTAATGAATAAATTTTTAAAGGTAGATCACTTTCCAATGAAGCCTTTAAATTGAGATAGCATTGAGGTGCACAACCATGGCAATTTAAGATGATGTATTTGATACATATGCATTCCACTTACTCTGGTTTCTAGCGTTTGCAATCTTGGAGCTCCACGAATCATTTGAATGATGAATGATATCATTGCATTGTTCCCAAAATCGTCTCCGGATAGATTTAGAGTCTTGAGGGATACAAATGCCACAGGTACATTCATCCATGAGCTACCTTCTGCCAATAACTACAACATGTCGAATTTTCATAAGTTTTAAAGATTACATTTCATAAGTAGTAGACATTACTTTTAAAATCTGTAATTTGAAGTGTGAAACTCAAATTGGTCTTACCTTACACTCCTGAAAATCCAATGTAAGGGACTCAAGTTTAGGAAGACTTCTCAGCTAAAATATATTGTAAGTTGTGATTGTGGTGACCTGGTTCCAAAGATCGAATGACAAATACAACTTCTTCAGATTCCCAAGTTGTGCAATATCCAATAGTCTCATCACATTTGTATCAGTACAATTGATTTTAAGAGACTCAACTAAGGGACAACCAGCAATAAAGTCCCAAATTGTACTGGTCTGAAAATTGACGGATAACAATTCTAAGCTCAAGAGATTTGGGAAACCTTCAAAAGATTCCAAACTAGGAAAACTACACTAATGAAGTTCCAGATGTTTCAACTCCAAACGAGAGTACATTTGGGTTGGAAACATAACTGGTTCACCATACCAGTTATGAATAAGGAGCTCCTCAATTCCTTGCTGACCCAACAACAACAGTCAATCATGAATCTCTTCATAATTGAAGTCATCTTGTCCAAACAACGTTTTAGGCTCTACAGAGAAGACAAACCTTCTTATGGGACCCTTGAGCTGAAGCAACAATCTAGTANTAGGGTACACAACCCATTCATAAACATTAAAAACTAGAAGAATTCCACAACAGTTGTGGGGGAAGCTCGGTGGAGTTTCAACAGCTCCCTAGCCAACTCCCAATTCATCCACACATTTTCAAAGTTATCATCATTCATATTGCTGAGCTTGATATAAAGTATCTTCAGCAAGGGGGAACAAGCAAGTAGAAAATTTATTTTTGTTAATTCATTCGCTGTTCTAGGAAAAGATCGAAACACCACACTCTCGAGCTGGCCCGACCTCATTCTGTTGCTGCCTAAATCTAATGAATAAATTTTTAAAGGTAGATCACTTTCCAATGAAGCCTTTAAATTGAGATAGCATTGAGATGCACAACCATGGCAATTTAAGATGATGTATTTGATACATATGCATTCCACTTACTCTGGTTTCTAGCGTTTGCAATCTTGGAGCTCCACAAATCATTTGAATGATGAATGATATCATTGCATTGTTCCCAAAATCGTCTCCGGATAGATTTAGAGTCTTGAGGGATAAAAATGCCACAGGTACATTCATCCATGAGCTACCTTCTGCCAATAACTACAACATGTCGAATTTTCATAAGTTTTAAAGATTACATTTCATAAGTAGTAGACATTACTTTAAAAATCTGTAATTTGAAGTGTGAAACTCAAATTGGTCTTACCTTACACTCCTGAAAATCCAATGTAAGGGACTCAAGTTTAGGAAGACTTCTCAGCTAAAATATATTGTAAGTTGTGATTGTGGTGACCTGGTTCCAAAGATCGAATGGCAAATACAACTTCTTCAGATTCCCAAGTTGTGCAATATCCAATAGTCTCATCACATTTGTATCAGTACAATTGATTTTAAGAGACTCAACTAAGGGACAACCAGCAATAAAGTCCCAAATTGTACTGGTCTGAAAATTGACGGATAACAATTCTAAGCTCAAGAGATTTGGGAAACCTTCAAAAGATTCCAAACTAGGAAAACTACACTAATGAAGTTCCAGATGTTTCAACTCCAAACGAGAGTACATTTGGGTTGGAAACATAACTGGTTCACCATACCAGTTATGAATAAGGAGCTCCTCAATTCCTTGTTGACCCAACAACAACAGTCAATCATGAATCTCTTCATAATTGAAGTCATCTTGTCCAAACAACGTTTTAGGCTCTACAGAGAAGACAAACCTTCTTATGGGACCCTTGAGCTGAAGCAACAATCTAGTAACATGCCTCCCATAAAACAAACTTATTTTGTCAAAAAATAAAAGAAATCCTCATCAACTATGACATCGGTGAGCATCGTCCACTTAAACCTCCAGTTTTTCGCTAAACTGGATGTCGTCACCGCCTCTTTTAGTGGCAAAAAATTCATAATATTAGTGATTACGTTATCCGGCATGTTGCTAATATAATCCAGCATGTAATTGATAACATTCCGTCCAAAAGACATGATATTGTTGGAATTATTTTTGATTTAGTGAGTTATGGAAAATAAAGGTTAGGATTTCATCTTGGATTTTCGGTAAATGAGGTTTTTTTAGTTTGGATTTGGTTTTTCAATAGGGTCTGTGTAATTATGGTGGGTATAGGGGTTTGGTGGGTGGGTTTATTGATTCGCGCACAAAATGAACTAGCGTATCAGAGAAGGTAAGCTCAAGTTGTAAAGTAAAGTTCATGAATCGTCCCTAACGTTAACTATTGGGTTAACTAAGGTTTGGAGGAATAGTTAAAACGTGATTGGACTATTATACCCCTCAAAATAGAACACAAAACGTGCGTTAACCGAGCCCAAACGGGTCAAGGGACGCATTCGGCCTAAAAAAACACAAGGTTTGAACGCATGGCGACGTTTTTAGAAACTTAGGGTCCCAGGCGATGTTTTTGGGAAAGTTCAGGGACCCATGGTGTATTTTTCTCTAATTAAAATTTAAAAATTGTCAAGTTTTAACCATTTCAAAGAGAAGGCTTTACTTGATTTTAATTTTATTTGTCGTGCTTAAACCCCGTGAGTGATATTTTTAATTTATCATTTTTGTTAACTTGATTGGTTTAAAATTTTCAGATACAAAATATTTGACCAAATTGATATGCACAAAAGTATATATATAATTCTAACGGTCGTACTTAAACCCCGTGAGTGCTATTTTTAATTTATCATTTTTGTTAGTTTTGATGTGTTAGAGTTAGGTTAACTTGATTTGTTTAAAATTTTCAGATATAAATATTTGACCAAAATTGATATGTACAAAAGTATATATATAATGAAAAATGTTATTTCCTCCTACAAATTGTTCTTATTTATCCTCATACTCACAAGATCCTGACAAGTGTCAGAATTAACGATTTAAATGCAGAGAGAGAATAAGTGAAAAAATGTATATAATATTGTTGTGTGTGTACAAAGATTAGTAGGAAGATATTGTAAGAGACTTTAACAATGCTCTTACATAATTGGATGACATGTTAAATTGTTTTCAATAAATTCAAGACCTTAATAACTAAAAAAAGTTGAATAGTTTATTGATGATATGCATTTACTCTCACAAGTGACTACCATCATAGCTTTTTAAGTATTTAAGCGAAAAGGAAGGTGGGATAACTAACATGTCTAATGAGTTTTAATACCAGCGTGTTGCTGCAGGTTTAAACAAACATTGTTTTATTTTAAGCTAAGATCATAATTTTACTAAAATTATTTATTAGATTTTAGCATTAGTCGTAAGATAATAAGTATATGAATAATTTGTTGTTAAAGCTAAAACTCAAATAATCCACTAAAAATAGGTCACGTGACATATTGAATATAACGGACACAGATTTCTATTGGGTTAGTCGGATATTTAATGAGACGAAAAGTGTATCCGTTTTAAGGGGTCATTTAAGCCCTAATTCGAGTAAATGTGATCAAATATTGCCCTAAATCGTTCCTTTTGTCATTTTAGGTACTTTTGAGAAGAATTCTGGAAAACATGCATATTTGGACGTTTTTGGAGCACAAAAGTGAAGAAAACGACAAAGTCTCAAAAGAAGCTGGATTTTCTACCTGACGGCGTCAGAGTCAGAAGGTGACGCCGTCAGCCAACGTTGAAAAAGGAGTAAAATCAGATTACACTAGACGCCCTATGAAGAAAACAAGATGTTTACATCTGACGCCGTCAGGTGTTAGAGAAAGTAGGCCGTCAGGTGTTAATTTAAAGAGTGACGGCCCAGAGCAAAATAAAGAGTGACGGCGTCAGAAGTAAATCTGGGCCATCCGAGAACCCTAATGACGGCGAGCTGACGGCATCAGAACCCTAAAGACGAATTTGGCTGTATTTTCAAGGGTTTTTCACCCTTGAATCCCTCATGTTCAATTAAAGATAAGTCCTCACTTAAATTAATCAATATGTCTATGTGTTGGTTAATTATATCTTATGCTTATCTTTCAATTAACATGCTAGACTAGATTTTTCTTGTGTTTGCTTAGATCTGAAATCTAACTATTAATTATTGGTTGATTGGTGTGTTATTACTTTGTTGGGATGAATGTTTCATCAATGTTAGGCTTAAGAAAACTGGCAATACTCCTTAATTGGTAACATGCTTGAACGTCTTAAGAAACATGTAACTAATGCGTACTAGGTTATTAAGGTAGTATTTAACGCATGAGCCACTGTTTACAATCCCTATGATTATGTGTACGCATAGTTGTAGGAGGAGATAAGAGCTCATAGAATTGGGGAGATATGTACACCACCCCATGAATTGTTAAGAAATACACCCGTCATCCACGCAAGTAATACATACATCAATTAACCGGTAAAAGATAGTTAGGGAGTAAGGAAATCTAAGTAAACACATTTGTCTCCATATAAGTTTTCACAACCACAATAGTTTAGTTTTATTTATTTTATTGCAATTGTAGTTTTTGGGTTAGTTGACTAGCAACTAATTCCGCCCACTCCTCCAAAACCCGAGATTTTAC
>LBNU01014445.1:36052-58292 GCA_014162995.1 Artemisia annua | reverse complement strand
CATGTTTCGAATAATCTGTGAAAATGCTTTATTTTGTTTTTAACCTCGTCTTAATTGCATATAAAGGTATTTTACAAAAAGATAAGTGTAGGGAAGTTTATATTTTGTTAAAAAGAACGAAATTCGAATATGAAAAAAAATTAACAATTCATGATTAGCATATATTCTATCTTGTTTGTGTGTCAATACTTATGGATATGTTTTATGAGTTTCTATTTGTAATTCATTCTACAAGTATCCTATCCTTTAATTGTTTTGTTTTGTTTTTATTTCTAAGTCTGGAATTACATCTAGTTGCGATTTTTCTTTGTTCAGTTTGATGGTTTGGTTTTTTTTGTTTGTTTTCTTAGTTGATTACATGTTATATTGGACAAGAAGATGATTTATATTTCAGGAGTGAAGCTTACCATATTCATTCTTTTGGAGGAAGATTTAACCATGTTATTATATCGTCCATAACGAGCGAATCAGGGGAGTATTAGTTTCTTTCATTCTCATTTATTTTTACTTTTACATCTTTTATTTAGAACATTGGGGACAATGTTCGATTTAAGTGTAGGGAGGGTAAATTAGGATACCTTAGAAACTATAACTCCACTTTATTTTTGTTTTGTTTAATAGTAGATGTGTAATAAAACTAAGAGAAATACTTATTAGGGTAATTTTAGCACCAAATTTAATATTTTTTGCAACATGTAGGAGTAAAACTTTAGTCTTAATAAGCGTCTCATGGATAGGAATTATATGACTAGCACAAAAACCATACCACTCAAAAATTTCCACCCCAAATATGTGAGGTTCGCCTTTAGATCTTTAGGAAAAAACATTCATTGTTGGTGCTTATAAGTGTACCGGTAGCATTTAGATTCTAGAACTTGCGTTAGCGATGCATCCCGAGACCACAAGTGAGACTACATTCGTATAGTTAGGATTTACTACATGATAAGAGGCATTAGGATAACCCATGTTTTAAGCCTGTAATATAATTACATTGATTTCATTGGTCAAGTAATTCTCCCACACCTTTGCGATGTACCCATTTTTAGTATACGATACCCCTAGTACAACCCTCAGAGCCTATCTTTTTTGTTTCTAACTTTAAGCATTTTACTTAAAGGAAGAATTTGCTTACAATCCACCCCCAAATGTACACCCAAATCGCCTTAGCCTCCTTGTATACACTCATCTTTAGTGCATTATTGTTATTTGTTTAAACCCTTTGTTAATTGTCTAATTGGTTACATGGTTGCTAAGTCGAGTCATATCTTGTACATATTGTTTTGGGACGATTGAGACTTATGGGTAAAGTACTAGTGTAATGGAGTAATGGGGAAGAACATCATTTATTACCCTCATATGTGCGTTAATGTTTTAAAGTACTCCAAATGTTTCGATTATCTTGATTCGAGTCTTTATTTTGATTTATGTAAAAGTGTAAGGGGAGAACGAGCCCCCCTGATGTATTATTTTGTATGGTAGGGCAAGAATGTATGGGAAAAAATCAAAAAACAAGAAAAAAAAACGAAAAAAATTGGAAAAAGACAAGTGGAAAAAAAACATACGGACTACCATCCCGTTCCTTTTATTTTATTTATGTTTATGTTATTTCGTAGTTAGCTCAAGTTGAGTCGAGTCTTGGCTTAGCAACGCCACATTTTACATGTAATTAAATAAGACAATTGACTTGCCACCAGTTAAATATCCTTTATCCAACAAACCGTGTTTTCCATAACCCTACACCTAACATTATAATCCTTGAAAAGCCCTCTTTGATAGTTTTCCTAGGTGCTTACGCCAAGTGGTGGAGGTTTTTGATCCTTTCCCAAGCCTATGGTAATCTATTTGCTATGACAGGTAGTGAGAGATATTTTTCCATTTGCATTTATGATAAATAGATTTATAACACCCGAGAGATGAGAGTATCCAAACACTAAATGTGAGGTGCTAGTGTATAATTTCCGTGCTTATTTTGATTAAGATAGAACGATCAATTGTTGTATTTACTTTTATATTAATGTTAAATAACCCCTAACTTGTATTCTGATTGGTATAAAAGCTCATTTGCTTGAGGACAAGCAAATCTCAAGTGTAAGAGTATTTGATAAGGTAATATTTGTGACGCTTTTAGGGGGTCATTTAAGCCCTAAATCGTGATATTATGATCAAATACTACCTCAAATCGTTCCTTTTGTCATTTTAGGTACTTTGGACGAGAATTCTGGAAAATGGAGCATTTTGGACGTTTTTGGAGTTAAAAGTGAAGAAAACGATAAAGTCAAGAAACCATGCTGGAAATAGTACCTAACGGCGTCAGATATCACAAGGTGACGCCGTCACTTAATGAATCAAGAGGAGGATAACTTTTTACACTTGACGCGCCAGAGAAAGAATTGAAGATTACAACGTGACGGCGTCACTTTATAATTCAAGTAGGTCGTCACATGCTACCACAAAGAGAGACGGCCCAGAAGACAATCAAGAGAGACGGCATCAAGAAGTTGGATTGGGCGACAAGAAACCCTAATTACGGCGAGATGATGGCGTCAGGGTCCAAAAGGTGACGGCCCTGACGCCGTCACCTTTGTAACTCTATATATAGTTTTTGATTTTTCATTCATTAGTGTGGAACTTTTGTGCAAAAACCCTAGCCGAATTTTACAGCTTTTGTAAGGGTTTCATACCCTTTTTTCATCCATGTTCAATTGAAGATAAGTTAATCTTTTAATCATTCAATATGTCTATGTGTTGTTTGATTATCTTTTATGATTGTCTTTCTTTTAACATGCTAGCTTAGGTTTTTTAGTGTTTGCTTAGATCTAATGAAACCTAGCTATTAATTATTGATTGTTGGTTTGTTGATTGTATTGGGTGATTGATTTCACGTTAGGCTCGAGAAAACTGGCCGACCTCCTATATGGTACTGGATTGAACGTCTTGTGAAACGTATTCGGCTGTGTACACCGATGTTATTGGTTGTTTTTAATGCATATGTGACTATTAAGGAGGCCATGATAGGATGCTAAACGTGTCGTCATAGGAAGAGATAGAAGCTTATAGAATTGGGGAAGGACGTACACGCCCCCACGACTGGTATTAAGGAAAACAACCCTTCATCCAAATAATTATAACAAACCAATTAATTAATAAAAGATAGCTAGGGAGTAGTGAAATCTAATTGAACACATTTTCTCATCATAAGAAGTTCACCAATTTAATTTTCTGTTTATTTTATTTTATTTGCATTAGTAGTTATTTTGGGTTAGTTGGCTAGCAACTAATTCCGCCCACTCTTCCAATACCCGAGATTTTTACTTTGCTTTCATAAAATATAAAAATACAAAAAGAATCTTTCCTCACCTTTAGACCTAGTTGACTTAGTTTTCAATCCTAACGACACTATTCCCCTAGAGAACGATTAATCCCCCGGTACTTGCCACTCACTATACTACATCGGTCAGGTACACTGCCTGGTGGGGATTGCAAGCTTCTCAAGATTCCTTGAGAAGTAAAACCTTTTGCAAGGTTACAAAACCACGCGTCAATAGTCTAATGAGTTTATGGATTAACTTGTTATTTTACTAAACTTGTAATGTGCGAAAATATAAAGTTGAATAAACGTTGGTCTAAAATTTTATTTGAATAAACTTGAAGGGTTGTTTTTAACAACCTCAAAAACTAATGTAGATGAATAGTATTTTGAGGTTGTTAAATGTTAGGAAAAAATACTCGATTCGTTCTTTTGGTTTACTCAAAATGACACTGGTCATCCCTATTCTATTTTAATTACACTACTGATACTCATTTTTTAAACTAGCTAACAAAACAACCCCTATTTTGGATTGTCTGCTAGTTTAGTACTTAAGTGTGGCCGCATGCCCTACACATGAAGGAATTTTTGTCATTTCCCTTTACTCTTGTTCCATTTATTACCCACCCACCTCACTCCACTAAGAGCCCTCGATACGGAGTTGTTAGCTCAAGCCATGGGCATCGACACGAGTGTATGGCGCGAGATACCACACCGGAGGTCGGCTGGTGGGTTGTGGCGCCGTAGCCCAAAAACAGAAGCAGACACAAAACATACTACATTCAACCAGAAACTGATAAAACTACAAACAAATCAGGAAGAGCTATAATCTGATAAAGACTTCAAGAACATAGCATCTTCATCACTGCAATAACCAAGAATCATATCCTGAATTCACCTTTTAGTTGCACCATACCATCTAACTACATTTCCATAACACCTTCCCACCAAGACCATTCAACCATCATCCACAATGATCAAGTTAGAAAGGAGAATGGCATCGTTAGGAACCCATATCCCTTCCGGTCAAGGGATATACCAAGCAACCTACATTTTCATCTCTAAAAAATGTCTTCAATTGCTTGGGAACACACACCTTAAGGGAAGACCAACCATTACCTCCTTTGATAGTGTATGGATGGACTAAGAAGGATCATCTTTCACTCCTCTATATTCCATCCATCATACACCTCCACCCAAGCCATTTACCCTTCACAATGGAAGACCCTACTTTATGGTACATTCATACTGAATTAGACCTCCTACCAAACAATCATAGCTGTCCAATTCCCTCCCAAAGCCAAAAAGGAGCAGCATATGAGGCTTGTATAGGTATAGTTACACCAGTTAGAACTCCAAGATACAAGGTGTCTACCTAATATAATGGCCTGCAATCAATAAAGAACAACAATTTGACTTTTGCTGTTGTTATCCAAGAAACCAAACACCCTTTCTATACATTCAGAAGAATATCCTGTATACCTCCATCTTTCCATTCAACCTTAAACAAACTGTGCAGACTTCCTTGAAACAAGATATACAAACCATACCTCCACAGCTATCAATTAAGCTTCTTCAATTGTATATTCTAGATTCTTTCAACTTTCCTAACAGTGCTGTTAGGAAAGTTGAAACTGTTAGGAAAGTTGAAAGAATCTGGAGTATACAATTGAAGAAGCTTAATTGATACGTGTGGAGGTATGGTTTGTGTATCTTGTTTACATCATGTGTTGCTTTACATATGAAATGATACATGGTTATGATTTGATGTATATTGTATTAGTTTACATCACATTTTAGTTTACACCCATGGTGCTTTATTCTTTTGTGCTTTATAACCTTGTAATATATTAGTTTACATTATTAGCACCTGGTGCTTTATTCTTTTGCAAAGATAATCCTTTACAACTTTATATCATTATGACTTTATTTTTTATTTTTTTTTTATTTTTATTTTTTTTATGTTTATTTTTTATTTAATGTAATGTGTTTTTTTATCAGTGAAATTAAATTTTAGTTAAATATATTGTTTTATTTTAAAAAAATAAAAAAATAAAAATGTATACACCATGGCACCAGAAAACTGGTGTTTTGCTAAGGAGGGGGGTTTGGTGTCATAACCAAAACTGGTGTCATAAGGAAAAAGTGCTGAGGTAGTACAATTTTTTTCTACGACAAGAGAATGTACCTAGCCCTCTAAACACATAGTTACACTAACTACTTACTCATTCCCCTCTCATTTTAAGAAAACCCCAAATTGATAAACAAACCCTTGAAATTAAAACCCTACTCAAAATTACTCAATGATTCGCACACGTTGGATGATTCGAGAGGCCAGTGACCCCAATGCACATGTTGGAGCATACAGTAAAAAAGCTAAATCAATTTTCCTATTTTGTTTCAGTTATGTAGTTTCTATACATCTGAGTTAATGAAGGGTTTTTCATCCACATTAACACCTTGATGTTTTGGTCAATTAGTCATAATAATTATACTAATCACGCAACCTTATAATTATTTGCAACTACCCCTTAATGTCAACCACCAAAAGCTAAATCTCAAAAGGGATGAAGTTCCATAAATCATAAATCTTCATTATAAAACAATAAAGTCCGAGCATTTTGATCGGTTCACAGAATTAAGGACAACACATAATAAAAGAAATGACTTCCTTATTCATTGCTTCCAAGTTCCAAAATGAAAAACCAGCACTATCACATTACTAAAACACAGGTTTTTTTCATACAGGAGCAGAAGGCCAAAAATGCATGGTATTCTTTTACAGAAAATAATTATTTCCCATTCAAAGTCTTGTCACAAACCTTTGACAGAAGAGGAATAAGAAGGGATTCTAGTTGACAACATCAAGAACAAGCTTACGCGACTTAAGAACGGACCACCTTAAACGCCTGTAGTATGCAGCTTGAAGCAGAGCCAATGACAGTACAAATATCCACTTGAATCCCATCTGCATCAAAAGAGCAAAATCAATTTAATTTTTAAGATTCACAAACCCTGTGGCTTCTATATAAAGATTCACTACAGACCCTCGTTTAAAACCAGTTTGGCCAAAGACCACTTGTATCTCTTATCATATGTATACAAACCCTTTATACTTCAAAGAAAGATGCTTGCAACCTGGCCTGACCCATACTAGAATTACTTGTTTTGACTCATTACCCAACTATCCTGAGCCATCTATTTTGCTACCTCTAGTATTTCTTCTTTTAGAGGTGCATCGATTTCATCACTCTTTTATTAGTACATCTACTTCATCACGTCTCATAACTTTTGAACAGACCAAAACTTGCTAATTAAAAACCATTCCAATGTTTTTTTATTATATAATGTAACATCTTGTTTTATTGTAGAACATGTAACAAAGTTGAATGCAATTTGCAAAAATTATCACAGAAGAGCAAAAATCATATGCATCTCAAAATCAAGATGCATATTATTTCTTTGTTAGTAACAGTTATAGAATTGGTTAGTGTTCTAATTTTACAGGATTTAAAAGCACTTTTTCAGATTGAAAGGCTGAAGAATTAAAAGATGCTTACCAGTTTCCTTTCTTCCATTTCTGGTTCTGCAGCCCAACTTAAAAATGACACGATATCCTTTCCCATCTGCAGAAATTATACAAATTAGAAGATTTTAGAATAAAGAAAAGATACACAGATTAAACAAATACAACTAAAAAGGGCTAACAACAGATTTGCAATACAAGATTGGGAAAATACCTGAGCCTCTGTTGCAGGAGTGCCATCTTCATACTCCACAGCACCGTCCATAAGCATTTTAGGCATTGCAATAGCACCACCAGGGAAATAAGGATTATAGTGAAGACCTTCCCTGATCTGCAATATATTTGCAGATAATCGATTGTTAGGTAAATCCGAGGATAGAGAAAGATTGTATGCATTGACTATTTAAGGAGGATTCAAGTTTATCAAGATAAATTTGAAAAGTTAATTATGAATTTATGATCATCAAATATAGTTTTTGATCATTATGTTGTTACAACAATTTTTGTGAACACATTTTAACAAATCATTCATCATGATAATAGCTACCTTTCAAAATAGCATAACCATCTTATTAATTTGAGAAAATCATACTCCTTCCATTACTCACCGAAACACCAGCAGGAGGATCGCGGTAACCAGTCAGAAGTGCAAAGACATAGTTCTGCCCATTGTGACGAGCCTGAAGAAACAAAATGTAAGAATATATTGAATAGCCGATAATACCTTTTAAAACAAGAATCAAGACATTACTTTGGTAATGAGACTCAAATCTGGAGGATAGGCCCCTCCATTAGCAAACCTAGCAGCTTGCTCATTTGGGTAAGGTTGAGGAAACCGATCACTCAGCTTTCCAGGGCGAGTAAACATCTCACCCTCATCATTAGGACCATCAACCACCTCAATTTCAGCAGCCATAGCTTTTGTTTCCTCTTCTGTATATGCCACACCCACCAAGTCACGGTATGAAATCAAACCCATTGAATGGCAGGATGCACATACTTGGGTGTACACTTGGTGACCACGACGGATCCTGTTCATGATCAAAGACCAAAGGTTAAAAGGTCAATTTCTAGATAAAGGAATCACAACTAAGCACATTCTAAAAGAGGCAATTTCGACCCATCTACTTGTTAATTGGCAGATCTGGATTGTGATTAATCTAAAATGGGTTAAATAGAATATACTTAACAGTTCAGCTGAAAGATTTAGAGAACAGCTCGGATGGTTCGATAGTTACCCAACTTCTATTTTGATCCATTAACCATTTTATAGTATTGTATTTATAATCATAATTAACAAACTGATTAGCTGCACAAGAAGTTTATGCTGGCCAACCTAACCTACGGGTGTAAACAAGACGAGCCAGCTCGCGAGCTATTCGAGATGGACTCGTAAGCTACTCGAAACAGACTCAATTAAATGAGTTGAGCTAGAGCTCAAGCTACTCGAGCACACTTTCAAGTTGAGTTCGAGCTCTAAAATACTCGACTAGTTAAGCTCGTGAGCCTTATCGAGCTTCAATTAAATTATACTTTAACCCTTTTATAGTTTTATACACATGTAGTTACAAAATGGAGTCGAGTCGACCTTGATATGCCGATTCTTCATCGAATTCGAGCTTGACATATGGAAATAGCCGAGGTCGAGTTTTTGATGACGAGTCGAGCCCATGCTTGAAATCTAAAGCTCGACCCAAGTTTCGAGCTCAAGTTTTAGTAGTCGAGTTGAGTTCGAGATTGGAAGCGCTCGGCTCTTTTACACCCCTAGCCTAACCCGAAATAGCCCATTTCGACATATCCAACAAAATGACCCGTTTTGACCCCTCAACATGACTCAACCATGTTGTCATCTCTCAGGATATAGTTTAAAAAAAGAGCCACACAAGTATAAGATAAAAACGGGGCAGTTATTCTAATGTTCGACAGTTATATGAAAAATGTATATCTATGTGAAGGGATAAGTTGTATCTTATTGCTTGACTAGGTCAGACTTAACATTGGTTTTCAATAAGCAATGCACTACACTATTGACTGGAAAGAATTAATATCACAAAAAAGATAAATAATTAAAATTTATAACACTGACAAAAAAAATACACTTACGAAGCATGGTCATATGAACTGAGAATGCCTTGGTGAGGCCATGGGTAGCTTGGGCATTCTAGACCATGTTCAGCCTCATCAGCAGCTGCAATAGTTGTAAAACTCAAAATCCCAGATACTCCTGCTCCAAGGAGTGCAATTGCCCTCAGGGATTTCACCCCAGCAGATCCAGAAGCATCTTGATCCTTCTTTGAAACCAGAGAAGACAAAACTGGAGGGGCCTGTATTGTTTAAAAGTTGTAACTTATTGTAGAAAACAAGTGATCACTTTTTGAGATACAATTATACAATGATAAGGCAAGATATGGTTCCAGTTGGTCACAGACTCACTTTAGATACCTCTGCAATTTTCGTTTAAGTAGTAATAGCTTGGTTGATTCAATTTATTCATTCTGACATGGTACAGTATATTTTCACACAAGGGACAGAAGTTGTGCAACAGATATGTAAACACGAAGCAAAAACATACAACTTTATGCTGTAATTGAAGCACATCTTCTAAAAACCAAACCAGCAAAAATACCAATCACATAACAAAAAAATCTTACATTTTGTTAACTCTAAGATATAACTTATCGCCTGCTTGAAATTGCCAACTGGGGGGGCGGGTTCTAGTGGAAATGAGAGAAAAGACTGCCCAGGGTTTGCTCCACATCTCAGCAGTATGATAGACCATCAAGGGACAACATTTTAACCAATATCAACAGTGACACATAAATGCAGAAGAGTATAAACCATTTATATTTATTGCCATTGGTGATTGGTGAATATCACCAAGGTACATGCCATACTTTCTAGTGTAATTTGGATGTTCACATAAAAGGAAGTGGGCATGTGCCTTGTAGATAGAAACTTCTATAATCTATACTTTGAAGGGGGAACATTTAATTTGGTCATCTAGAAACCCTCTCACGACAACATGATTGCAGCATACTTAAAGAGGTGATACTTTAGTGCTTTAAACAAGCCTTTTACGTTACACTATAACAACTGATACTTTATAACGGCGACATATAATTAATAATTAAGCTATTGCAAAGTCAAGAGAGTAACGAATGCTTGCTTACAGTAGTAGCTTGAGATTGTAGTCTGTTCCTTAGCAAGTGGTAAATTCCCCTACCACTACCAGCCATTTATACCAATATCCTGCAAACACATTTATCGTAATTCATCGTTAACACCAATACGGAACCTCGGCATCCAGTGCCAAATCAAGTGTTTCAAAAAGCTCCAGGCGTGCTAAGGCGCGGAAGGGTCCTTGGGGCCTACACGTAAGGCGCATCCCTAGGCCAAACCTCATGAATGTGAGGCACATTGTGTCGAAAAAAGTTGTAATATATAAAGCTAAGTAGCGTTATAATATCAAAAAAAACTTAATGCTTCAATATAAGAGTATCAAACATAGAGGATCAAACAATAGGGTAAATGTTTTCTTAATGTTTCTCGATTCTAACCTCCGTGTACCAGAAAGAACCCAAACTTGGTTGAGTTTTAAAATAACATGCACACAAAAATGTAAACATTCAAAGGCTCATATTTAGTTAATACAAAAATGGATAGAGCCCAACATATGCATATGCCGTGCCTAAGCCTATGTCGCTGTAAAAAATCTCCACTGTTTGAGCCTCATGGGCTTCAGAGCCTAGGCGTGCATTTAACAACTTTGTGCAAATCCATCCTAATTTCTATAAAGTCAAACAATTATTAGACCCAAATAACACCCACAAAGATAGTACCAAATATCTTACTCTTAAGCTTCAAATAGTACCTAAATAGAACATAGAATAAACCTAATTCTTACCTAACTAATTAATAATAATAATTATAAACAAGCTAATATAAAGAACATAAAACATCGAACCAAGATCTGATTTGATTGGCATTTCATACAGATATTCAAAATACTAAATTTGTGAAATAATATATATAAATATATATACTTACAGGGAGGGATGCCGACGGCGTTAAGTAGCCGGGTCAAATAATGAGTGAAAGAAATGAAATGAGATCTTCAGTTTTGGTTAGAACAACGACGACTGGTCTATCATTTCATTTCATCTTTAACTTACGACCATCAGTTTTTGCTGGGCTAATTAGCCCACTGCATTTTCATATATTGGGCTTTAAACTTTGGATTGCATTCTCATTTTAAGTTTTAATCTTTCTCCCAACTTAAGTATATTTGGCACGAGAATTGCTAAAGTCTCCTACAATATCCCCTACTAATCCTCGTACACATACAACAATATTATATATATATTTTTTTTCACTCATTCTCTCTCGGCATCCAAACCGTCAGTTCTAACACATGTCAGGATCCTGTGAGTAGAAGGATAAGCAGGAGTTTTGGTAGGAGGGTTTAGCATTCTCATTTGGCACACGACATGATATTATGATTAATTTTTAAAAATAAGCTAACAGAAATATAAGCTTTGTTTGGCCGACAGATTTCATAAGAGATTAAAAAATAGGGTTAATAAACAAAGAAGATAATAAACAAAGAATTCTTTAGGACCAATAAACTACTGTGAGAAGTAAATGCCACCTCGATTGCTTTAATTCCAAAGGTAAGTGTCCCTAACAAAGTTTTTGATTTCAGGCCCATTTCTTGTTGTAATGTCATATATAAGTGCATTAGTAAGATTCTTACTAATAGGATAAAGGATGGGCTTGAAAAGGTTGTACACATCAATCAAAGTGCTTTTATTCCTTGTAGGCATATCCAGGATAATATTCTTATTGCTCAAGAATTATTAATAGGTTACAATAGAAAAAATGGTCCAAAAAGGTGTGCTATGCAAATGAATATTCAAAAAGCATATGATACAGTTAGTTGGACTTTTTTGGAAGATATATTGGTCAAATTTGGTTTTCATAATCAGATGGTAAAATGGTAATGCAATGTGTCACTACTGCTAAGTTCTCTATATGCCTAAATAGGGAGTCTCATGGTTATTTCAAAGGGGTAAGAGGGCTTAGGCAAGGTGATCCTATATCTCCATACTTGTTTACCTTGGTTACAGAAGTTTTTAACCTGATCATGATTAAGAATGTTGAAGAATCTGGTGACTTTGGATATCATTTTGGATGCAAGGAACTAAAACTTACTCACATGTGCTTTGCTGATGATTTTACTTTTTCTGTGTAAAGGCAACAAGGGTTCTATTGAAGTTGTTAAAAAGACCCTTGAAGAGTTTAGCCTTGTTTCTGGATTACACCCCAATTTAGGTAAAAGTATTACGTTCTTTAGAAGTATAAAGCAGGAAGAAAAGCAGGATTTGTTGCAAATTTTACCTTTCAAAAGTGAAAGTCTCCCTGTAAGATACTTAGGAGTCCCTTTACTAGCAAAAAGACTAAATGTCCAAGATTGCAGAGTGTTAATAGATAAAGTGGAAGCAAAGATTAATTGCTCGAGGAGTAAAATATTGTCTTATGTAGGAAGAATCCAGCTCATTGCCTCAGTTTTAGCTTCAATGCAATTATATTGGGCTTCTGTGTACTTATTGCCCAACTCTGTGGTTGATGATCTTGACAAGCTGTTCAAAAAGTTCTTGTGGAATCCTACAGATTCAGTTAAAGGAAAAGCTAGAGTTGCATGGAAAACAGTCTACAGGCCAAAGGAACAAGGTGATTTAGGGCTTAAATCTTTGAGAAAATGGAATATGGTTTTACTTACTAAACAGTTTTGGAAAGTTTTAGAGAATAAAAAGTATTAGTGGGCAACATGGGTAAATGTGGTGAATTTAAAAGGTAGCATCATTTGGAGCATTCATGTTGATCCTGGGGATAGTTGGAGATGGAAAACTATGATGGGAATAAGAGATCATATAAAGGATTATGTAATGTATGAAGTTGTAAATGGAAAAAATATATCTGTATGGTATGACAGATGGAGTGATTGTAGACCAATTGGTGATTATGTAACATTGAGAGACATATATGATGCTAGGCTTAGTAAAGATGTTGTAGTGGCAGATTTGATCAATGTTAATGGTTGGAATTGGCTAACAGTTTGATTGATAAGTTCCCTGAGATGCAAAATATTGTTGTGCCTGCTATTCAGGATAACAAGATGGATAAGGTGGTTTCGGTGACTAATGCAGGACAAAAAGTTAAATTTTCTACGACACGAGCATGGGCAGATATGAGAGACAATTGGCCAAAAGTTAATTGGTGTGAGGTTGTCTGGTTTAAGCAATTAATCGCAAAGCATAGTTTTGTTCTATGGTTAGCTATTCAAGGTAAATTGCTAAAACAGGACAGAATTGAGAAATGGAATATAAGTGGTAATGTTCTATGTAGCTTGTGCAAAAGTAGAAGTGATTCACATGAGCCTTTATTCTTTCAATGCCCATATGCTAATAAGTTATGGGTAGAAATGGTGAATATGGCTTCTAATCAGAACAAGAATGGTGGTTTAATTGATAATTGCACTATTATTGCTGATAAACAAGTCAAAAATAACTTTGGGTGGGCTGTTGACAAAGTTATTTTGGCTGCTTCTGTTCACTTCATATGGCAAGAAAGAAACTGGAGGTTATTTAAAGATGAGAGTAGATAAGTGGAAGTTGTGGTCAAATGCATCAAAGATTGTGTTAAGTCAAAGCTGTTATCTTTGAGTGTCAAAAAGTCTATGAAAGCTCAGTTGTTAGCAGACAAATGGGGTTTGAATTGGACCAGTAATGGGGATTTTATAGCCTGCTAACAACAATTTGGTAGTATGGAAGGTTTTGGCATTCGCAGTCGCAGTATTAAAATGATTAAGGTAACAGTTTTAAAAGGGGTGTTTGGCAGATGACCAAAAGTGTGTGGTTTAGTTTTTGGTCATACAGCTTTAGCATGCTTGGTATGGCAGGGGCGATTTTCATGTTTTCCTGCAAAATTGATATGGTTTTATAACCATGTTCTTTACGTTTTCAACATTTGAAAAGGTATTGAAATTCAGATCAGTTTGATTGATGGCCTTATATCTTGCCTCTTTAAGGATCAAAGCTTTGTTATTTCTTTAATAGGATCAATTGGTCTGGAGTTAGAAATTGTATCCTACAGTTAGAATAACTCTAGTTTTGGGTCTCTTATCTAGCCATAAAGTAGGTTTCCAATCAAGAAGGGTAGCTGATGGACTTATTCTAAAACATAATTTGATCTTTAGCTTAACAAGTTGGTTATACAGTAAAATCATGTGAAATGCAGCCGTAAGTATATGCTCTTTGAAGTGAATGAGTTTCTGTGCTTCCCAATTTGAAGCATGCATTTTACTACTATAGTAATTTTTTTTTAAGTTAATAGGCACATTTTGTAGTTCAAAAATGTGGAGTATATAAAAGGATTTGATCATTTTTTTATTTTCCAAATCAATAGTGTTAAAGTGACCAAAGCCAAACATCCCCGTTGTTGTGCTCTTTTTTAACTTTTGTCTGTGTTTTTCATATCTTTTAACCAAATGAGTGTGATAGACTTAAATGCAATTTAATGCAGGTGACTACTTACAACACCTACATCCAACTTAATAGAGTTATCCTCTCTGTATAGATTAACATGAAATCTCTGTCGTCCACTTCATCGATCCGAATTGACACATTCAAATAAAGGGCCAAGATCATTCTTGAAGAAACACAACTAACCACAAACAAACACAATTACCCGGTGGGTAAAAGCATTTATCCTTCTTTTATATACAACACCAAAACATACACAGCACACACACACATTTGCCTATCTAGATCTACCACCACCAAAAATCCTGTTCAGCTTAAATAAACATGGTTATGTACCATAGCGACTACAACAATTTGCCACCACCACCCAAAATCTTGTTCACCTAACATAAACCTGTTCAGCTAACACAACTTTGCCCACAACCAATGGTTTTCCTGCATCAAAAGGACAAAATCCTTATTCTAAGTGATAGTTTATTTCCCTTTATTTATGAGGAAGAGATTTAAAAATAAAAGATATTAATGTATTGTATAAAGAAATCAAGGTTAGACGAGGTCAAAATTTCTTTACACAATACAGTAATAACTTTTATCTCTGAATCTCTTCTCATAAATAAAAGGAAACAAACTATCACTTAGAATAATAATTTTGTCCTTTTGATGCATGAAAACCAATGGTTGCGGGCAAAGTTGTGTGCCTTTTATAATCATTTTTCATCGAGATGGTAAAGTATTAATGTATTGTATAAAAGTTATCTTTTATTTTCTATTAATGTTTAGTTTACATATCTCATTCTTTGGTACTACAGTACACCGTCACTGAGGGTTACGTATCCACATTGCATATTTGCATATGCATTCTGTTGCCGGTTTTCGTGAATTGTGAGATGAAAACTCCAAGGTGACTGTGCAATCTGTGTAGAAAAAAAGATCTTATTGAATGGCTTATAAAGGTTAGTTACAATAATGAAAACGGTTGTCTTTTTGACATATATGAATTATTAGGTTATCATATTTTTTGATGCTAAAGTCACGTGATATAGTTTCTGTTATGTTATCTATATATAAGTAATCAATGCTTTTTAGCTTTTGGCTATTTAAACTAAAAAACAGTGATTACTTATATATGAATAACATAAACTATATCATGTGACTTTAGCATCAAAAAATATGATAACCTAATAATTCTTCTATGTCAAAAAGACAACCATTTTCATTATTGTAACTAACCTTTATACGACATTCAACCAAAAAAAATTTCAACACAGATTGCACAATCACCTTGGGTTTTTCATCTCAAATTAACGGCAACTGGCAACAAAATGGATATGCAATGTAGATATGTAACCCTCAGTGAAAGTGTCCTATAATACCAAAGAATGAGATATGTATACTCTCTAAAGCAACATCAATAGAAAATAAAAGATAACTTTTATACAATACATTAATAACTTTACCATTTTGATGAAAAATGATTATAAAAGGTGCACAACTTTGCCCGCAACCAATGGTTTTCCTGCATCAAAAGGACAAAATCATTATTCTAAGTGATAGTTTGTTTCTCTTTATTTATGGGAAGAGATTTACTGATTTAGAGATAAGTTATTATTGTATTGTACAAATAAATTTTGGCCTCGTCTAACCTTGATTTCTTTATGCAATACATTAATAACTTTTATCTCTGAATCTCTTCCCATAAATAAAGGGAAACAAACTATCACTTACAATAATAATTTTGTCCTTTTGATGCAGGAAAACCATTGGTTGCGGGCAAAGTTGTGCGCCTTTTATAATCATTTTTCATCGAGATGGTAAGTTACGTAATTCATTGAATATGAAGATAGGAGTTTTTGAATTGCATGCGTATGTATGACATAGATTAGACATTGCGGTTATGCCTTTTTCATGTAGATTCGAGTAAAGATGAAGGTACTAGCTCTAAAAGAGATATCAACGAAGATGAAAGCTATTTTTTATTGAAGATCAAAGAATTTTATAAGGTTATTTTGTGTAGAAACTGGAAGCTTATTTTGTGGATTATAAGTTTGTAGACTAGTAGGTACTGTAAATGTTGCGGCAACTTTTAGGTACTACGTCTTATTTTGATGGTGGAGATGATTTTTAATTTTTGGTAACATAGAACTTTAATGTTAATTTTGCAACTTGTCATTTGATGGTACGCCCCGATCTATATTGTGTTTTGTTGTATGCTGCGATCTGGTACTACAACTTATTCTATATTGCATTTTCTTGTATGTCGCGATCTTCTTGGTTGTTTTGTGCTAGCAATCGACTTGCCTGTGTTGTTAATATATTAGCAGTGGCACTGTCTCCACTCCGGGTGCAAAGACTTCATTAGCAATTGAATGTTTTTGTTTAAGCTAGCAATCGAATCACATGAGTTAGTACTACGTTAGTTGCAACATGGTCATGCAAATAAACGTTTTGCTAATCGAAAATGATCTATAACTAATGGTTGTTTCCTTGTATTGGAAGAGCATTGATGTAGTCATCTTCACATAACAACAGAACATGACCATATTGTTCGTAGTTTAAGACAATGTAGCATGTCTAAATTTTACTTTTTAACTATATGCAAGGTATGGGGTTGTGCCTTTTTTCTCATTCACAGATTATGTGTTTGATATCTAATATCTATATCTTGCTTTTGAACTCACATTAGACATGTAGTCAATTAATGGATTACATTGACCAAATTGAATGGTACAAATTGTGTTTCATATGTATTATATATGTTTTTTTTTGTAGCATACGATCTACATGTTGGTTGCTGATATATTCTCTAAAACATGAGTACACATTAATGCATTGGGTTAATGGACTTATTCTAAAACATGATTTGATCTTAACAAGTTGGTGGGTTTATACAGTAAAATCATGTGAAATGCAGTTATAAGTATAAGCTCTTTGAAGTGAATGAGTTTATGTTGGTCCGGCAAGACTTGAGCAACTCATGAATTGACAAGATAAACATAAATGCGTGGCGTTTAGACATGGAACATATAACAAATTTATGATTCATGATAAGCAGAATTACACGGTTACTCAAGAACCCACTTTGACACACTAATGACTTTGGCTGGCTTTTCGAGGGGATAGTTGCAGACGGCTATCCCCGGCGGGAGACAAATTAAGAGACACTGAGAAACAAGCTAGGCTTGGGTTCTCCGTGTGTTGAGAATACTAGCACTCTAACTATGCTAAGATATTCTCAGTTCTTACTCTCTTGAATGCGCACATCCTTCGTTGGATGGAACTGGTTTATATACCGGAGCGATTACTGTTGCTTCATGTGGGAATAGTGACCTTGCCAACTGTTCGTAGATAGGCACGTGCCTAGACATCTAGCCTTGATGTCCTTTTGGTTTTCCAGAGTTGACAGCACTGAGTTTCCATGAGTTTTCCAGAGTTGAACACATATTTATCTTCCCAAGAGTTTTCCGCTTAAACCCTTTTTACTCACCAATGTACCTTGGTCGTGATTCAGGGAGCTGAGATGTCATCAAGGTATTCTCGTCCTTGTGTATCTCTTTTCTCGAGCTGGATTTGTGCAAATCAGCTGATCAGTACTTGGTAGATTTGCCCAACTCCTTTGGCTATCTCTATGGACTGGTCTTCATAGATTCCTGATGTCTCTTGATGTGCGTAGGATTGCTATCACGCAACAGGTTTTACCTCTCAAGGGATCTTGAGAAGCTTGCAATCCCACCAGGCAGTGTACCTAGTCAGTGTAGTATAGTGTATTGGTAAGTACGGGGGATTGATCGTTCTCTCATAGGGAATAGTGTTCGTTAGGATAGAAAAACTACTCTAATAGGTCTAAAGGTGAAGGAATTAGTACATATCTCATTCTTTGGTACTACGGTACACGTCACTGAGGGTTAGTATCCAGAGCATTGCATATTGTGCATAGCATTTCTGTTGCCGCGTTTTCGGTGAATTTTTTGAGATGAAAACTCCCAAGGGGATTTGACTGTGCCAAATCTGTGTAGAAAAAAAGGATCTTATTGAATGGCCCTTGTATAACGGTTAGTACAATTTTAATGAAAACGGTTGTCTTTGTTGACATATTATGAATTATTAGCCGTTATCAATATTTTTTGATGCTAAAGTCACGTGGATATAGTTTCTGTATGTGTTCGGGTATATATAAGCTAATCAATGCTTTTTTACTTTTGGCTATTTAAACTAAAAAAACCAGTGATATACTTGAATATGAATAACCATAACTATCATCATGTGACTTTAGCATCAAAATATGTAATCTAATAATTGCTTCTATGTCAATAAAGACAACCCATTTTCATTATTGTAAACTCAACTTTAACGAACATTTCAACCAAAAAATTTCAACACAGATTGCACAATCACCTTGGGTTTCATCTCAAATATAACGGCAACTCGGCCAACAAAATGATATGCAAACTGTTAGATATGCTAACCCTCAGTGAAAGTTTCTTTACGTTTTCAACATTTGAAAAGGTATTGAAATTCAGATCAGTTTGATTGATGGCCTTATATCTTGCCTCTTTAAGGATCAAAGCTTTGTTATTTCTTTAATAGGATCAATTGGTCTGGAGTTAGAAATTGTATCCTATAGTTAGAATAACTCTAGTTTTGGGTCTCTTATCTAGCCATAAAGTAGGTTTCCAATCAAGAAGGGTAGCTGATGGACTTATTCTAAAACATAATTTGATCTTTAGCTTAACAAGTTGGTTATACAGTAAAATCATGTGAAATGCAGCCGTAAGTATATGCTCTTTGAAGTGAATGAGTGTCTGTGCTTCCCAATTTGAAGTATGCATTTTACTACGATAGTAATTTTTTTTAAAGTTAATAGGCACATTTTGTAGTTCAAAAATGTGGAGTATATAAAAGGATTTGATCGTTTTTTTATTTTCCAAATCAATAGTGTTAAAGTGACCAAAGCCAAACATCCCCGTTGTTGTGCTCTTTTTTAACTTTTGTCTGTGTTTTTCATATCTTTTAACCAAATGAATGTGATAGACTTAAATGCAATTTAATGCAGGTGACTACTTACAACACCTACATCCAACTTAATGGAGTTATCCTCTCTGTATAGATTAACATGAAATCTTTGTCGTCCACTTCATCGATCCGAATTGACACATTCAAATAAATGGCCAAGATCATTCTTGAAGAAACACAACTAACCACAAACAAACACAATTACCCGGTGGGTAAAAGCATTTATCCTTCTTTTATATACAACACCAAAACATACACAGCACACACACACATTTGCCTATCTAGATCTACCACCACCAAAAATCCTGTTCAGCTTAAATAAACATGGTTATGTACCATAGCGACTACAACAATTTGCCACCACCACCCAAAATCTTGTTCACCTAACATAAACCTGTTCAGCTAACACAACTTTGCCCACAACCAATGGTTTTCCTGCATCAAAAGGACAAAATCATTATTCTAAGTGATAGTTTATTTCCCTTTATTTATGAGGAAGAGATTTAAAAATAAAAGATATTAATGTATTGTATAAAGAAATCAAGGTTAGACGAGGTCAAAATTTCTTTACATTATACAGTAATAACTTTTATCTCTGAATCTCTTCTCATAAATAAAAGGAAACAAACTATCACTTAGAATAATAATTTTGTCCTTTTGATGCATGAAAACCAATGGTTGCGGGCAAAGTTGTGTGCTTTTTATAATCATTTTTCATCGAGATGGTAAAGTTATTAATGTATATATATATATAAAGAATGAGTTCCCCCTATTGAATGTGAGCATTAATGTCACAAGCCAAGAAACTCAAATATGTGGTTTAAGCTAATGAATTAAGTACATGCGGAGCTTATTTTGAAGCTTTTAAGAGCTTTTAAGCTGAAATGTCAAAAGCCTTGCATATTTTTATGAAGCATTAATGCTCTTACATTAATGAAGTAACAAAAAACAATTATGCAAACTCACTCATAAACTAATTTAATGCAATACTCCATTATGCAATAAACTCAAAAATGCATTTTTACAAACCGGACACACAACTCAAATTCAAAAATGCATTTTTACAAGCGAATCAATCCAAACTCAATGTAGTCATGTGAAACGTCTATTATTAAATAGATACTCATGTGAAATGTCTATTATTCTTATAAACTCATTAATGTAGAATCAATCTTCTACTAAACGCACAAAAACAAACACCCTTTCATGTTTCCATGCCAAATAAAGAGCTTCTTTCATCTCCTAACTATTAAATGTGTCAAGTCATCTACCAGGTCCATTGGATCCTATAAATACCACATTTGCATCATCACAAACTATCGGGTTCAACGACAGTCATCCACAACAACAAACTTCAATCTCTACCCTAATCCCATCCTCATCAAAACCACAACCATAGTATCTCCATACACAAAGACCCGGACATAAAAGAACAAGGTCAAAACGATCTCAGATCTGTTTTCACCTAATTTAAAAATCTTTGTAGATTTTATGAGTGTGAAACTCTATCCTCATCGATCTATAATCAAATTCATGAACAACAACATAATTAATACCTACCTGAGACCATAAAAAGATCTTGAAGCCTGAACCGTTTTGTGTTCTCTAAAGTAGATGAAGAAAAATCTTAGTTTGTTGTTCGATTTACAATGAAGAAGAAAGAAAAACTTTGTAAGAGTTTTGGTTATAAGATTTCTTATTTGTTGAAATGTAAGAAAAGAGATGGGTAAACTGGTTTGTTGAAGATGAAATGGGTTACTGTGGTGGCTATGTGATATTGTGATGTAGTAGTACATCAAGTAAGAAATATTAGGGTATTGAGCTTATACAGTATATCTCAAAATTTAGGGTAAATTTGTTGTTGAGTTATTTGATTGGACCATTCGAAAATTTTATGAATGGGCAAAATTTCGTTATACTATTGTCATTGGCTGGCACTCATGTTCGGTGACGTTTGTCTTCCATTGAATTTATTATTTTTCACTGTTATCTGTAAACTCTCTTATTTGTATGCAATTTCTACAAGATTAGATATAAACATTAGCTTTGCAACTACACGAAGTTATAGACAAATCTTCATGATAATTTGTAGCGGTAGTTGGTGCCAACCTTTATATGTAACTATCGATTTGATTACGGAGTATGTCAATACATAATAATCACGCGTAAGACTCTCCGAACCAAAACAGAAAAAGAGCAATTGCGTACCGGTGGAACTTTCCATCTTATACTAAAACTATAAGATATGAAAAAATAAGTGGAAGAGTAGTAAAGTCGATCAAGGAGTTTTTAAGACCATGGTTTTATTTTGCCATTGAGTTTTGGTACAAATATCATCAATTCATAAGGTCACTAATCTGTGTTATAATCATTTCAACTGTTCAAATCCGAAAGTTGAGCTTCAACAAAAGTTGAGTAAGTAATCTCAACAAATAAAGGTCTTAATGTTATGATATTAAATGATGACGTATTTTCAAAAGAGAATTGTTGTGTATTTTACATTTTGCTATAACAAAGCAATTGATCTATGTTTTATGCAATGAATGTTAAACGTTCAGCGGTCAATAGCATTAGTAAACATTTACTAAAGATTACTAATCAAATTATCATTACAACTCTTATCATATAATTAAAGGCTTACGGGTGCTTGGTTGGAGGTATTATAGGGTGGGGAATGAAAATGATAATGAATAAGCATGGCTGGTTAACTATAATGCAATGCTTCATACGTACTAATAACTAAGTAATCAACCATTACCCAAGAAAATGGGGGGAATGAATTTGAACCATGAGAATATCCTTTGCCATTGCATTGTATTCCCATTTTCTTACCCTTTGCCATTCCTTAATTTGAAC
>LBNU01014445.1:16742-32801 GCA_014162995.1 Artemisia annua | reverse complement strand
TAAGCCAAGACTCGACTCAATCTTAAGCTAAAAACAAAATAACAAAAACATAAACAAACATAAAGGAAACGGGATGGTAGTCCGTATGTTTTTCTACTTTTCTTTTTCTAATTTTTTTTTTGTATTTTTCTTGATTTTTCAAATTTTTTTTCATACATTCTTACTCCATCCAAAATAATACATCATAGGGGCCTCGGTTCTCCCCTTACACTTGAACTTTTACATAACTTTACAATTACTATTCTAATGACTCGAATTAAGATAATTAAAAAACTTGGAGTACTTTTAAAATATTTAGCACATATGGGGGTAATAATGTTGTTCTTCCCCATTACTCCATTACACTAGTACTTTACCCATGAGTCCCAATCGTCCCAAAACAATATGTACAAGGATCTGACTCGACTTAGCAACCATGTAATTGATTAGATAATTAACAAAAGGTTTAACACATGTTGTCACAATAATGCACTAAAGGTGAGTGCATACAAGGTAGGCTAAGGCGATTTGGGTGTACATTTAAGTGGGGGTGTAACAAATTCTCGCTTTGAGTAAGATGCTCAAAGATCGAAACGAAAAGATAGGCTCGGAGGGGTGTACTAGGGGTATCGTGTACCAAAAATGGGTACATCGCAAAGGGTGTGGGAGAATTACTTGACTAATGTAGCCAAAGTAATTAAAACAAATACACGGGTGTAAAAACAAAGGGTTAATCCTAATGCCTCTTATCATGTAGTAGATCTAACTACACGAATGTAGTCTCACTTGTGGATTTGAGATGGTCCTAACGCAAGTTCTAGAATCTAAGCGTTACCGGTACACACATCATAGCATCAAAGATGGATGCTTTTCCTACCAATTCTAGGGGCGAACCTCACATATTTGGGGTGGAAAATTTTTTAGTGGTACGGTTTTGTGCTAGTCATATAATTTCCTATCCATGAGACGCTTACTAAGACCAAAGTCTCACTTCTAAATGTTGTAAAAAATTTTAAATTGGCGCTAAAATTACCCTAACAAATATTTCTCTTGGTTTTATTACAAATTTACTATCAAACAAACAAAAATCAAGCGCAATTGTATTCTCTAAGGCGCCTTCATTTACCCCCTTACACTTAAACCGAACATTGTCCCCAATGTTCAAATAAAAGAAGTAAAAGTAAATAAAATGAAAGAATGAAATCAAATACTCCCTTGATTCGTTTGATGTGGATAGTGAGGTAACATGGTTAGATCTTCTTCCAAGAAAGATGAACGCTCAAAGCCTCCCTTCCGAAATATAAATCATTTTCTTGTCCAAAATAACCTGTTAACCTGCGAAAAAGATAAAGGCCAACCTCGCATAAAATCGGCGGTATAATCTATAATAGGATATAATGCTTGTGGAATGAATATTTTTTGCAGAATTCCTGGAGATTATAAGTTAGAGAATTAACAAAAACTTTTTATTTCCGGAAGAAAAACAAAACTTTCAAAAATTGCAGAAAAATATTTCCTGACACCGTCAGGTTATAACACCTGACGCCGTCAGAAATGATCTGACAGAATCCTCATGTTAAGTTTCCGGAAAAATTCTGGAAAAACAATACCTTACTTCCTGGAATTCCTGCAAAAATTCATTATGACTCGATACAAGCATTTGACTCAAACAAATACTAGTATGTATGATAATTTACATTGTTATGATTCATGTTCATTCGTTCTTATAAACCGATTTAGATTTCCTTTACACTTAGCTTTTGCAAAATACCTTTATATGTAGTTAAGACGAAGTTAAAAACAAAATAAAGCATTTTCACAAGTTAGTTTGAATCATGAATCAATTTTTTTTTTGTATTTTTCTTGATTTTTCGATTTTTTTTTTCATACATGCTTACCCTACCATCTAAAATAATACATCATAGGGGCCTCGGTTCTCCCCTTACACTTGAACTTTTACATAACTTTACAATTACTATTCTAATGACTCGAATTAAGATAATTAAAAAACTTGGAGTACTTTTAAAATATTTAGCACATATGGGGGTAATAATGTTGTTCTTCCCCATTACTCCATTACACTAGTACTTTACCCATGAGTCCCAATCGTCCCAAAACAATATGTACAAGGATATGACTCGACTTAGCAACCATGTAATTGATTAGATAATTAACAAAAGGTTTAACACATGTTGTCACAATAATGCACTAAAGGTGAGTGCATACAAGGTAGGCTAAGGCGATTTGGGTGTACATTTAAGTAGGGTGTAACAAATTCTCGCTTTGAGTAAGATGCTCAAAGATCGAAACGAAAAGATAGGCTCGGAGGGGTGTACTAGGGGTATCGTGTACCAAAAATGGGTACATCGCAAAGGGTGTGGGAGAATTACTTGACTAATGTAGCCAAAGTAATTAAAACAAAAATACGGGTGTAAAAACAAAGGGTTAATCCTAATGCCTCTTATCATGTAGTAGATCTAACTACACGAATGTAGTCTCACTTGTGGATTTGAGATGGTCCTAACACAAGTTCTAGAATCTAAGCGCTACCGGTACACACATCATAGCATCAAAGATGGATGCTTTTCCTACCAATTCTAGGGGCGAACCTCACATATTTGGGGTGGAAAATTTTTTAGTGGTACGGTTTTGTGCTAGTCATATAATTTCCTATCCATGAGACGCTCATTAAGACCAAAGTCTCACTTCTAAATGTTGTAAAAAATTTTAAATTGGCGCTAAAATTGCCCTAACAAATATTTCTCTCGGTTTTATTACAAATTTACTATCAAACAAACAAAAATCAAGCGCAATTGTATTCTCTAAGGTGCCTTCATTTACCCCCCTTACACTTAAACCGAACATTGTCCCCAATGTTCAAATAGAAGATGTAAAAGTAAATAAAATGAAAGAATGAAATCAAATACTCCCCTGATTCGTTTGATGTGGATAGTGAGGTAACATGGTTAGATCTTCTTCCAAGAAAGATGAACGCTCAAAGCTTCCCTTCCAAAATATAAATCATCTTCTTGTCCAAAATAACCTGTTAACCTGAAAAAAAGATAAAGGCCAACCTCGCATAAAATCGGCGGTATAATCTATAATAGGATATAATGCTTGTGGAATGAATATTTTTGCAGAATTCCTGGAGATTATAAGTTAGAGAATTAACAAAAACTTTTTATTTCCGGAAGAAAAACAAAACTTTCAAAAATTGCAGAAAATTATTGCCTGACGCCGTCAGGTTGTAATGCCTGACGCCGTCAGAAATGATCTGACAGAATTCTCATGTTAAGTTTCCGGAAAAATTCTGGAAAAACTAGAGCTTACTTCCTGGAATTCCTGCAAAAATTCATTATGACTCGATACAAGCATTTGACTCAAACAAATACTAGTATGTATGATAATTTACATTGTTATGATTCATGTTCATTCGTTCTTATAAACCGATTTAGATTTCCCTTACACTTAGCTTTTGCAAAATACCTTTATATGTAGTTAAGACGAAGTTAAAAACAAAATAAAGCATTTTCACAAGTTAGTTTGAATCATGAATCAATAACAAGAAATATCATACATACGGAAACAAATAAAATCAAACAAACAAACAAATAAAACACACAAAGCTTGGGTTGCCTCCCAAGAAGCGCTTTTCTTTATTAACGAGTCTTGTAGCTAGACTCAAAGTCACCGTACTTTACGTGACTTCATCGTTGGTCTCGGTTTCTAGGTCATCCTCTTGTCCGGTTTTATATTCCGGTCCTAACTTCAAACAATCCTTGTAGAAACCGAATATCCTTTCCATGACATAGTCTACTCCCCTAAGTCTATCCTCGTCATTCCTATAGTAGACCGCTTGTTTAAGCTCTTTTTCAACGTTTGAAAAGCTTTGGAATTGCTCTATCTTATATGGCATTTGGTAGTTCACTTCGTCGGTCTTATCCTTAAATTTAACTATCCCTAAGGAAGGTTCATAAGTCATTCTAGAGACCTCAATAAACGGTTTTCCCAAGACTACTTGAGTTAAGCTTGCATCGACTATTGGGCGGATATCTTCTACAATCACAAAGTCGGTGAAATAGGTGAAGTTCCCTACATAAACCGGTAATCCCCTAACTCTTCCCATGAAGTTACTAATCCATCCCCTATCGGGGAACACCCTATACCTAAGTTGATTTTTCATTATCAAGTTGTATTGGGCTCTAGTCATGATGTTTATGGGAGATCTAGGGTCGATGTAAGCCTTCCACACATGCAAATGTCCTATATTGCATGGTATGTTGAGATTTGAAGGGTCGCCCGTTTTGATAATCGGGTTGCCTAGGAAGTATGGCGTCTCGGAGTCATCGAATAAATCCTTATGGTATGCTCGTTCTTCTCTAGTTGGTAACTTATTGAAGTAGTCTTCTCCATCATCTACTTCTTCAATCTTGCTTACCCTACTTTCCTCATCTACCTCGACTTCCTTAACTTCATCCCTAGGTTCATTATTTTCCTCACTCCTATCAATTGGTCTAATGGTGACAACGTTGACGAAGTGGACATGTTTGGATAAAGAAGGGTCTTTAATTTGGGGTCCGCTATTAGTGGTCCTAGCGTCCTTATGTGGAGGTGATAGCACTTGGTTGGTAAGGGCCTTCAACAAGTTGTCAATCTTATTGGTCATCTCTACTTGTTTATTACACATAAATTGAATATTAAATATTAAATAAAGATAAAAAATTTAACAATATTATTTTATGTTATAATATGATGAGAAATAACACTCAAATGAATATGGGCAACACACCTTTCAATGAATCCACAAGTTTAAGGGTGGTATGAGGGACCCCACATATGTTGGAATCAATGTATCATTTTGAAACTAAAGCATGAATCAAACAATAGATTTAATCTTGATTCCTCAAATCCAATTCAAAAACTATAAAACAAATGGGCCCTTAGTTCACAAATGTTATAAAAAGGATTTGATCAATTTTTTATTTTCCTAATCAATAGTGTTAAATTGACCAAAACCAAACATTCCCTTTGTTTTGCTCTTTTTTTAACTTTTGTCTGTATTTTTCATATCTTTTAACAAAATGAGTTTGATAGACTAAAATGTAATTTAATCCAGGTTGACTACTTACCACACTCACATCCAAATTAATGAAGCCATCCTCTTTGTATCCCTGCCGTCCACTTCATCGATTTAAACTGACATTCAAATAATGGGCCAAGATCATTTTTGAACAAACATAAATTAACCACAAACAAACACAATTACCCTGTGGTTAAAAGCATTTATCAATCTTTTATATACAACCCAAAAACACACCCAAAACACACTTCCCTCTCGGTAATAATTAACATGAAACGTGGTTGTGTACTACATCGGCTTCGAAACATTGCCGTCAATTCATCATGCCGCTTTTCTTGCCTTGGCAAAAGTGTTACCCGTGGGTTATACTATCTTTATAATTTAGCTAATTTTTCCACCTGCTTCAAGTGTTATCACTTTATCAAGTAGCTAAATTATAAAGATAGTATAACTCATGGGTAAGACGCCTTTTTGATATTTATTATTGTATACTTTTAGTTGTTTTAATTAACCAAATAGGTGTTTCATTCCTTCATCATCTTTATTATTTTTCATAACACACTTACACGTGACTAAATGTTGTTATTGTCTTTGTGTTTTGCTCTCTTGTTAGTGCTTCTCTAGCTTGTGTATTGTCTTGTACTTGGTCTTTGTTTTTCGTTTGTCTTAATAAAATTGATGCCTTTCTAAAAAAAACATAACATATACACGAAACTTTAAGTTTAAAACAAGACAAAAATACACCGTTGGTCCCTAAACTTTTCCAAAAACATCGCCTGGTACTCTAAGTTTTTAAAAACGTCGCCATGCGTCCAAACCTTGTGTTTTCTAGGCTGAATGCGTCCCTTGCTCAGTCAACGCACGTTTTGTGTTCTATTTTGAGGGGCTAATAGTCCAATCACGTTTTAACTATTAGCTAACCCAAGCTAAACCCGACATTCAACTTGAGGGACCATCGGTGTACTCACATATTGTTAACTATGCAACTTTACCGTATCTTCTCTGATACGCATATTAATGTTTTGGCGGGAATCAATAACCCACACCCAACCATTGACAGTTGAGTAAAACCCGATCATCTACCACACACATTGTCACATACAACCTCTAAGCTACCTATATTTTATCTTATTGAATCCGATCTAACCACACACCCACAAACGTAAACAATCAAAACTTGCAAGGCGTGCAAAATCAAACAACACACATACGAGGTAACAATATTTACTGATTTATATTTCATTCAAACGTTATTTGTGATAATCTTAATCGTTAATGCAGTAGCTATGTATGGGAATCAATTTCTTTGCGCTTTGGACAATCCTGAAGATGTTTTGGATAAGTTTGTAAGTTAACACCATATAAAAATAACTATTATTTCTCTAAGAAAGTAGTTTTAAGAAATTGACAATGCTTAAAACTTAATATTGATATACAGAAACTGCATCATGATTACGTGTTAGGAGGATCCTATCATGGGAATCGTTATATTTACTTAGTTAACTGTACGGGGATTAGATGGAAAGCTAGTGTGAGAAGAGTATCATAATTAGTGTGTGTTGTTGAGGGAGAAAGGTGGAATGATTTTGCGATGCACAACATCACCTGTTCGGATGTTGCTTACTTACATTTTATATAAGAGGGTGAGGATGTGTTTTATGTAGCTACCTACAATGACAATTGGGAGGAGTTTCATAATTATGAACCAGAAAGTGCTCAGTTTTGGAGATGTATGGTGCCAGTGACAGACACATCTCATCTTATGCAGTCATTGCCAGAAGATTTTCTAGGATATCTACATGGTCCAACAGCTACAGAGTCGGTCATGGTTACTAGTAACACTATTGATTAAGATGTTTGGGTGGGAAATACAAAAGATTGCTATGATCGATATGTCCATACGTGCCTGTTTGGGTGTGGTTGGGAGAAACTGGTCCAAGACTTGAATATGAAACCTGGTCAGTGGATAGTGTTTACTCAGGTTGTCCCGGAGGAGGAGTATAATGTCATGTTGTTTGACCATGATGGAGGGGCCATCACAACAGTGGAGTCATACAGCACCAACATAGCCATGAATTCCCTTTGTCACCAACCACATGACTATGGTATGTTTTAGTTTATTAACTTTAACTACATCAAGCATATCATAGCAGTGTAACTTATTGGATTATCTGTAACTAATTATGTAATATTAAATTCAGATTTTGAAGCCCGTCGGACGAATTGGATGTGTAATTGGACATTTCACACAGTCCATGACCAAGAAGAAAGGGCATTCTACAGGAAGATGACTGCATCCTTCTGGAGAGATGGCCGACTTGTAAGTCGATTGAAACTTTGCTATACTTCTTTTATGCATGGTTGATGTGGTCCAATATTTTCTTCTGTGTATTTAGCTTGTTTGGGAAGCATTAGTGACAGAGTTGCTTAATAAGATATATACATGTCATTTGTATCAGATATTGTTAGTCTGGTATAAAGATTGATGGATCATAATGTCTGATAGAAGCATCCCATCACAAACTAATGATAAGTTTTGTACATTTTGTAACAGTTTATACCATCAAGACTTGTTAAGAAGTATAACTTGTATAGGTTCTCTAGCGCTGTTGTGAAGCATAAAAGCATAGAGAAAGTGTTCGAAGTGTGTGATAGAACACTTCAAGTTGGTCAAGGGAAGGTGAGGAGGAAAGTGGTAATTGTTTCATCATCTAGTTTCAGGGAGTTGAGGGCAGAAGCACGGTTTGGTCAAGGTTCAATGGTCCGCTTCTTTCTAAGTGATGAAACTAACAGGTCACAAAGAGTTTTACATTTTGATATTTGTTGATGAAGCTTTAAAGTTGGATGAATGATATTTTATAAACATCTTTTGTAGTTCGTATGTATGGTGGATTGGTGGGCACGAAAAAACTTGAACAATGCTTAGACAAATGTTTTGTAACTATCTGTGTATGATAAATGATGACATCAAATAAGTACATTATATTGTCGTCATTTGTCCTATATATTTGACTTATTTTATTATATTATCTATGAGAATTGATACTTAATCATTTACTTTAGTAATTCTCAGGTAAAAACAACCACTTGGTGAAAGTTAGTGATTTTGGACGAAATATGGAGCTAAATGATCAAGATGGAAAAAGTCTACTGAACCGAAGGAAATACACCGTATCATTCTATATAGATACACCTTATCATCATACTTAGATGAATTCGAAGACCATTGCCTGACTTTGAAGAATGGGCCGCATCTGAGTCTATCATGCGCCGCATATGAAACTTTGGTGAACGAAGAAGAACCAACTTGTTCTACTCCAGATACGCCGCATTACATTCCTGACATACGGCGTATCATTCTCAAGACTTCACCAAAGACAATCCAAGATACTGAAGGACATGTGTCGCATAGAGATTCAAGTTATGCCGCATCTGAAGACAGTGTACGGATATTCCAGAATATATTAATCTTGGACCCCACGCGAAGTTAAGTACATGCGCCGCATCTACTTAGTTGATGCGCTGCATCGTGCCCTCTGACAGAAACTATAAATACCCCAAGAGACAGCCGAATTTTGTGTGCCAAAAGTGATAGAAGATGCTGCATAAACCTTAAGGAGAAGGATACCAATGAAAAGGCAACACAAGAAACACCACATTGAAGATCTTAGAGCAATAAGAAGGTCTTGCTTGTTTTTTTATTCAATTAAGTAGTTTTGTTTATTGTAATAGTAAGCTTTAATCCATCAGGATTGATGGGCTTGTGACCACCATATTGCTCGCCTTAAAATTGCTTTCCCATCGATTAAAGTTTATATGATGTTTATTTAGTTCTTGTTATATGTGTATTGATAACCTCTGTGTCTAGCTGTGGCTTGTTTGGGGCTGTCATACCTCCTCTCACGATTACTTCACTAGCCTAATAAGCTAGTTAAATAATTCTTAGACATAAGTAATCAGTAAGGGTTTACTTGCCTATAATTAAGATCCAACAAGACAGATAAGATTACGACACTCATCATATAAAACTAGCAATAAAACAAGTGACAAGATACTTAATCATTCGTCAGGCCTTCTATCTGTATTTATTATCTATCTGTGTACGTGTTCGCCATTCTTTGTATTTTATCTCATTAGTTTTATAGTTTTAATAAATCAACTCAAATCGTGCTAGTCTCTCAGACTAAACCCCCTTTGCGAAAACTAACTTATGAATTAAAATACTGATAGACTTACTAGATATTGATCGGGTACACTACTCGTTAGTGTGTGTTATAGGATAAGTTGGCAAAATATAAATTTAAAACTTGATAAGGAATAACAACCCCTATACTAAACGTTATACACACGCATCAATAAACCCTATGGGTTTGTCCATACACAATTTTGCAAGTATGATGCAATATATCTGTTCTTAGCTTTAGGTTTTCAAACAAATAAGTAGTAACACTTGTGTTGTATGTGTTGACTTTATAGGTCAAAAGGGGTTATTTGACTCATGGATTTTTAATTATGACTTTATATAGTCAAACTTCTAATAGAAAATGTCATTTACCATTTGACTCATTAATTGCAATATTGCTTTCTAGAGTTATATGTATATTCTAGTTTCAACTTGGACTTTCTAATAGCAATTTGAAATGCTATATGGAACTTTGACTTTCAAAAGTCAAATTGCCATATCCATAACCAGAGTTCTAAAATGCGCGCCTTAGCGCCGTTAAGGCGCGAGGCGTGGCCTCAGCATTACGAAACAGACCAAGGCGTCTTCTTAAGGCGTGGCGCATGATGAGGCGCAATAAGGCGCGCCTTAGCGCGAGGCATGGCGCCTTATTTTGAAGCTTTTAAAGTATTTTCTAGTATTTTGGNAGTGGAGGGCAGAAGCACGGTTTGGTCAAGGTTCAATGGTCCGCTTCTTTCTAAGTGATGAAACTAACAGGTCCCAAAGAGTTTTACATTTTGATGTTTGCTGATGAAGCTTTAAAGTTGGATGAATGATATTTTATAAACATCTTTTGTAGTTCGTATGTATGGTGGATTGGTGGGCACGAAAAAACATGAACAATGCTTAGACAAATGTTTTGTAACTATCTGTGTATGATAAATGATGACATCAAATAAGTACATTATATTGTCGTCATTTGTCTTATATATTTGACTTATTTTATTATATTATCTATGAGAATTGATACTTAATCATTTACTTTAGTAATTCTCAGGTAAAAACAACCACTTGGTGAAAGTTAGTGATTTTGGACGAAATATGGAGCTAAATGATCAAGATGGAAAAAGTCTACTGAACCGAAGGAAATACACCGTATCATTCTAGATAGATACACCTTATCATCATACTTAGATGAATTCGAAGACCATTGCCTGACTTTGAAGAATGCGCCGCATATGAGTCTATCATGCGCCGCATATGAAACTTTGGTGAACGAAGAAGAACCAACTTGTTCTACTCCAGATACGCCGCATTATATTCCTGACATACGGCGTATCATTCTCAAGACTTCACCAAAGACAATCCAAGATACTGAAGGACATGCGCCACATAGAGATTCAAGTTACGCCGCATCTGAAGACAGTGTATGGATATTCCAGAATATATTAATCTTGGACCCCACGCGAAGTTAAGTACATGCGCCGCATCTACTTAGTTGATGCACTGCATCGTGCCCTCTGACAGAAACTATAAATACCCCAAGAGACAGCCGAATTTTGTGTGCCAAAAGTGATAGAAGATGCTGCATAAACCTTAAGGAGAAAGTTACCAATGAAAAGGAAACACAAGAAACACCACATTGAAGATCTTAGAGCAATAAGAAGGTCTTGCTTGTGTTTTTATGCAATTAAGTAGTTTTGTTTTATTGTAATAGTAAGCTTTAATCCATCAGGATTGATGGGCTTGTGACCACCATATTACTCGCCTTAAAATTGCTTTCCCATCGATTAAAGTTTATATTATGTTTATTTGGTTCTTGTAATATGTGTATTAATAACCTCTGTGTCTAGCTGTGGCTTGTTTGGGGCTGTCATACCTCCTCTCACGATTACTTCACTAGCCTAATAAGCTAGTTAAATAATTCTTAGACATAAGTAATCAGTAAGGGTTTACTTGCCTATAATTAAGATCCAACAAGACAGATAAGATTACGACACTCATCATATAAAACTAGCAATAAAACAAGTGACAAGATACTAATCATTCGTCAGGCCTTCTATCTGTATCTATTATCTATTTGTGTACGTGTTCGCCATTCTTTGTATTTTATCTCATTAGTTTTATAGTTTTAATAAATCAACTCAAATCGTGCTAGTCTCTCAGACTAAACCCCCTTTGCGAAAACTAACTTATGAATTAAAATACTGATAGACTTACTAGATATTGATCGGGTACACTACTCGTTAGTGTGTGTTATAGGATAAGTCGGCAAAATATAAACCCTATGAACCCTATGGGTTTGTCCATACACAATTTTGCAAGTATGATGCAATATATCTGTGCTTAGCTTTAGGTTTTCAAACAAATAAGTAGTAACACTTGTGTTGTATGTGTTGACTTTATAAGTCAAAAGGGGTTATTTGACTCATGGATTTTTAATTATGACTTTATATAGTCAAATTTCTAATAGAAAATGTCATTTACCATTTGACTCATTAATTGCAATATTGCTTTCTAGAGTTATATGTATATTCTAGTTTCAACTTGGACTTTCTAATAGCAATTTGAAATGCTATATGGAACTTTGACTTTCAAAAGTCAAATTGCCATATCCATAACCAGGGTTCTAAAATGCGCGCCTTAGCACCGCTAAGGCGCGAGGCGTGGCCTCAGCATTACGAAACAGACCAAGGCGTCTTCTTAAGGCGTGGCGCATGATGAGGCGCAAAAAGGCGCGCCTTAGCGCGAGGCATGGCGCCTTATTTTGAAGCTTTTAAAGTATTTTCTAGTATTTGGGCTAGAATTACCGAATTAATGATATAAGGGATTTGGGCTTGGGCATGATAACTTTATAAATCAATTTCAAGTTTTTAACTTATTTCTATGGTTCTACTACTCATATAACGAGTGAAGAAGGTTTTGACAACTACTCCAATGAAGAAGGTTTTATTCAAGGAAATGACGAAAAATGCAAGGATAGTTTAGTTTTTTGAGTTTATTTCTTATGCATTATGCTTTTTGTAAAGTTGATGTATTATATATATACATATGTATGAAATATGATATAAATATATAAATCTATAAAAAAAAATATGTCGCATTGAGTCACGCCTTTGAAAACGCCGTAGCTTCGATATGGCTTGTAAGGCTTGAGGCTTGGCTTCACTGGCACGCCACGCCTCACGCTATTTATAACCTTGTCCATAGCACACCCACAATTTTTCAAAAGTTCCAACAACACCATTTAGGTTGGTTGTAAAGTATTCATACTTAACACCAAAGAGCATCTCACCAAATTCGACCCAAAGTCGTATGAAGGTGTATTCTTAGGATACTCTCAAACTAGTAAAGCATACATAGTGCTTAACAAGGAAACAATGAGGATTGAGGAATCTCTCAATGTTACCTTTGATGAGAGCATGCCCGAATGGAGAGAATATTCCGCTCAATCACATCTTTGGTGGAGCAACATCCACACCTTCAGGTATGGTTGTCCTCAAGAGGTTTTCCAAGATCTTCTTCAATCTTGTACCAAATATCATCTTCCACCAAACAAAGTTTGACGAAATCCTTGACGATTGGAATCTCCGCACCATTGATGTCATTCCAATTGACACTCTCTTCTTCCTCCCTTGTCATCATTCTTCTACCATCGTTGAAATGGTAGGATGATCCAACAAATTCCTCATTAAAATCCATTTTCTTTAGTGTGTTTAAGAGTGAGCTTTTATTATTTGGTGTTTTTAGAAAGCATGCAAGATTACTCCTTTTATAGATGGATTAAGGTGTTGGTTAGGATTCTTTCTTCTTAAAAGTTGGTCAAACTATCAAGATCAAGGTACTTAGATGCTTGATAGGATGTTCAACCCATCTAAATCATGTACTAATATTCTTGATCACATGTTATTGGGAGGATAATTTCAAAAGAGTTATGAGTGTTTTAGTTTGTATTAAATTGAGATTTGATGATCTAGTTTCTCATGCTAGTTCCCATAATTTATCATGCATGCACCATAATTTGTTAAGCCATGCATGAAACTCCCAATTATGGTTAGATGAGAGGTATTACTAGATCACCATTCTTATAGTTAAATAACTCTATACTTTTCTACTTGGACATGTTTCATGTATTCATCATATAAGGTGAACAAGTAGAGTTAGATATAAAGTCTTCAACACAAGTGTGAGTTGTGATCCAAATTTTTATCTAATCTTGGTAATTTGACATAATCGACTTTATCAAGCTTTAACAAGATATTTTATGTCAAATTTTCTTGTTCATCACACATAGTATAGACATGTAGAATCTAGAATATTGTCAATCATCGTTTGAATAATGAGTTGATTAATATTTCCTCTCGGAAATCATGCAATGAAGTTTCCTTCCATGCCTTCACATAAGTCATAGTCACATAAACACATAGGCTCTAAGAGCACCTAAAGGACTTGAAAATGACTCCTAGACATTTCATTCTAGCTTAAAGATTGTTCTCCTAAGATGCATGTCAACCATGTACATCTAAACCTATCCCAAAACAATTTGGATTTTTGAAAAATGTCATGCCAAAATTTAGACTTATTTATTTTGTGACCTAAGTGTCCTTTATTCAAGTCACATATGACTTGTTGTATAGGATGACCCCTCACTTCTCTCACTTCCTTAGGATTGCCTTCATCCGAAACATTAACTTGTAATGACGGCGACCTTTCTTGATCTTGAACTATGTGTTCGTTGATCACATCATCTTCTACCGAAGGAGATGTTTTAGGCTCGGGCATGCTCTCATCAAAGGTAACATTGAGAGATTCCTCAATCCTCATTGTTTCCTAGTTAAGCACTATGTATGCTTTACTAGTTTGAGATTATCCTAAGAATACACCTTCATACGACTTTGGGTCGAATTTGGTGAGATACTCTTTGGTGTTAAGTATGAATAGTTTACAACCAAATACCCGAAAGTATTCTAGGGAGGGTTTCCTATTTCTAAGTGTTTCATATGGTGTTTTATTTATGACATTTCTAATATAGACTATTAAAAATATAGCACGCGGTATCTAAAGCATGACACCAAAACTTTTGTGGAATAGATTGCTCGTCCAGCATAGCCCGACTCATCTTTCTTAACTTACGATGTGTTCTTTCAACAATCTCAAGCGATTGAGAAATGGACGGGCCCGATAAGTTATAAGACATTCATGTTGTTCACAAAAGCTTCAAAATTGCAATTTCAAAATTACTACTATGATTTGTTTTTATTGCGACAATAGAACAATCAAGTATGTTTTTAAGTTTCTTTCTTAAAATATCAAATTTATTTAAGACTCCATGTTTTGTTTCTAAAAATAATACCCATGTATAATTTGAATAGTCATCAACAATCATCAAAGTATAGAAGTTACCTCCGTAGCTTTGGATTAGAAATGAACAATACAAATCCAAGTGCAACAACTCAAAGACCCTATTAGTTGCCACTTCATTCCTATTCCTATTGTTTGCATGTCCTTGACTCCCTAGACATGTATCACAGTAATGTCTTTCAAAGCTCAACTTTGGTAAATTCCTTACTAGCTCGTTGGAAGCTAGATTTTGAACTAACCTCATATTGGCGGACCTAACCTCCTATGCCAAAGCGTTGAGTTATCCACCATGGATGTAAGACATATGTGTTGTTTGGAGTTATCTCCTAACTTGCATGTATAAAAGTTATTTCTCCTATGACCTCTAGCCAACACTCTACCATTTTTACTAATCGTACAATCTACTTTAGTAAACTTTACTTCACAATCATCATCACTTAATTGACTTACACTAATCAAGTTAAAGTTTAGACTACTAACATGCTCAACATTGGTTATTTCTATGGAGTCATGAAGGACGTTACTTTTACCAACAATTTTTCCATTGAGTTTGGTTCCAAAAATGACTTGATTGCCGTCATACACCTTGTATGAAGTGAACAATCTCCTATTCCCGGTCATGTGTTTAGTGCACCCGCTATCCACTATCCACTCGTCCGGTTGTAGATCACTTTTGAGACAAACCTACAACAAACATACAACTCATGCCTTTGGTACCCATTGTTTCTTGGGTCCATTTTGGTTAGCGTTTAAGGTGCCCAAGTTAAACATTCTTGGGTCTTGAAGCAAGACACATAATTTTTCAATACCAAATCTAGAAAAAGCGGACCAAGGATTGTTTTGAAAATTATTTTGATATAGATAACTTGGTCTATAGTTTTGATGAGTTTGGGGTTTAAAGAAACTTTGGTTTGATTAGGAGTTGTCTCTCCTTTAGTAGTTGTGTGTTGGTATTGAGTCGACCTTTGATTATAATTATAAAAGTTTCTTCTTTGATTATTTTGAAACGAAGGTCTTTGGTTATGTGAAGTAGTAGGTCTCACATTGGGTGTAGCCAAGAGTGGTCTATTATTCACTCAAGGTTGTGTATAACCAAGACCATTACGAGAACCCGAGTTATAACTTTGTTTTGGGTTTTCTTTTCTTGCAATGGGAGCTTGGTTACCTCGAGTATTTGCAAAAGAGGCTTGAGGAGTAATTGGTTTAACAACATTTCTTGATGTAGATCCAATTTCCCTCTGAGGCCTGGCGCGCTGCTGGTGCGTCGATGCGTCAGGCAGCGCGTCAGTCTCGGAAATTTTTGGACTGTTGTCTTGACTTGATTTAACAAACACCATTGGTTTTGTTAGACTCTCGGGAGTGGTTTTTCCTTGTTTTGAAAATCCAAGACCTCCCTTATCTTGGGATACTTTTTGTCGACTTATTATTTCCTCTAAATCATTAGTGCGCTTTTTGTATTTAGAAAAAATCAAAGATT
>LBNU01014445.1:4173-16408 GCA_014162995.1 Artemisia annua | reverse complement strand
TTGGGCATGCTCTCATCAAAGGTAACATTGAGAGATTCCTCAATCCTCATTGTTTCCTTGTTAAGCACTATGTATGCTTTACTAGTTTGAGAGTATCCTAAGAATACACCTTCATACGACTTTGGGTCGAATTTGGTGAGATACTCTTTGGTGTTAAGTATGAATAGTTTACAACCAAATACCCGAAAGTATTCTAGGGAGGGTTTCCTATTTCTAAGTGTTTCATATGGTGTTTTATTTATGAGATTTCTAATATATACTATTAAAAATATAGCACGCGGTATCTAAAGCATGACACCAAAACTTTTGTGGAATAGATTGTTCGTCCAGCATAGCCCGACTCATCTTTCTTAACTTACGATGTGTTCTTTCAACAATCTCAAGCGATTGAGAAGTGGACGGGCCTGATAAGTTATAAGACATTCATGTTGTTCACAAAAGCTTCAAAATTGCAATTTCAAAATTACTACTATGATTTGTTTTTATTGAGACAATAGAACAATCAAGTATGTTTTTAAGTTTCTTTCTTAAAATATAAAATTTATTTAAGACTCCATGTTTTGTTTCTAAAAATAATACCCATGTATAATTTGAATAGTCATCAACAATCATCAAATTATAGAAGTTACCTCCGTAGCTTTGGATTGGAGATGGACAATACAAATCCAAGTGCAACAACTCTAAGACCCTATTAGTTGCCACTTCATTCCTATTCCTATTGTTTGCATGTCCTTGACTCCCTAGACATGTATCACAGTAATGTCTTTCAAAGCTCAACTTTGGTAAATTCCTTACTAGCTCGTTGGAAGCTAAATTTTGAACTAACCTCATATTGGCGTGACCTAACCTCCTATGCCAAAGCGTTGAGTTATCCACCATGGATGTAAGACATATGTGTTGTTTGGAGTTATCTCCTAACTTGCATGTATAAAAGTTATTTCTCCTATGACCTCTAGCCAACACTCTACCATTTTTACTAATAGTACAATCTACTTTAGTAAACTTTACTTCACAATCATCATCACTTAATTGACTTACACTAATCAAGTTAAAGTTTAGACTACTAACATGCTCAACATTGGTTATTTCTATGGAGTCATGAAGGACGTTACTTTTACCAACAATTTTTCCATTGAGTTTGCTTCTAAAAATGACTTGATTGCCGTCATACACCTTGTATGAAGTGAACAATCTCCTATTCCCGGTCATGTGTTTAGTGCACCCGCTATCCACTCGTCCGGTTGTAGATCACTTTTGAGACAAACCTACAACAAACATAAAACTCATGCCTTTGGTACCCATTGTTTCTTGGGTCCATTTTGGTTAGCGTTTAAGGTGCCCAAGTTAAACATTCTTGGGTCTTGAAGCAACACACATAATTTTTCAATACCAAATCTAGAAAAAGCGGAACAAGGATTTTTTTGAAAATTATTTTGATATAGATAACTTGGTCTATAGTTTTGATGTGTTTGGGGTTTAAAGAAACTTTGGTTTGATTAGGAGTTGTCTCTCCTTTGGTAGTTGTGTGTTGGTATTGAGTCGACCTTTGATTATAATTATAAAAGTTTCTTCTTTGATTATTTTGAAATGAAGGTCTTTGGTTATGTGAATTAGTAGGTCTCACATTGGGTGTAGCCAAGAGTGGTCTATTATTCACTCGAGGTTGTGTATAACCAAGACCATTACGAGAAGCCGAGTTATAACTTTGTTTTGGGTTTTCTTTTCTTGCAATGGGAGCTTGGTTACCTCGAGTATTTGCAAAAGAGGCTTGAGGAGTAATTGGTTTAACAACATTTCTTGATGTAGATCCAATTTCCCTCTGAGGCCTGGTGCGCTGCTGGTGCGTCGATGCGTCAGGCAGCGCGTCAGTCTCGGAAATTTTTGGACTGTTGTCTTGACTTGATTTAACAAACACCATTGGTTTTGTTAGACTCTCGGGAGTGGTTTTTCCTTGTTTTGAAAATCCAAGACCTCCCTTATCTTGGGATACTTTTTGTCGACTTATTATTTCCTCTAAATCATTAGTGCGCTTTTTGTATTTAGAAAAAATCAAAGATTTCTTTGAATTTTGGATACTTTGTCATTCAAAGAGTTAACCTTAAGTGTGAGTTCTACAAATTTTTTACATGGTTCAATCACCACTTTGCAATGCTTTAGCATCTTTACTTCCCTTTCTAGTTCATAGACTCTTTCATTGAATTTAACACGTTCTTGTTCAAGAAGACGTTTTTCTTTAACAACATTTTCAAAGGTTTTTCTAAAATCATCATTAAACTTAACTAGTTCCTCATTCTCCTTTTGCAAATTGATAATATCTAAATTATTAGATAAAGAAGGGTTTAGAGGTACCTCTGTTTTTCTTGAGCCATAAGATACGTAGCATCATTGGTTGGTTGTTCTTCATCTTCACTATCACTCCAAGATCCACCGACGAATGCCTTGTTTACTCTCGGCTTAGGACACTCATTTATGAAGTGACCCTTTTCACCACAATTGTAGCATCCTTGAGTACGCCTAGAGTTCTCACCAACTTTGTTGTCAACACCACGACTACCACCAAAGTTTCTTCCACCATTGCCGTGGTTCCCAAGCCTATTACAACGCCTAAAGTTACCGCCTCTTTTAAAGAACCTTCTAAAGTTCTTTGCCATAAGGTTGTATTCTTCATCATCTTCGTCATTTTCATCATCTTCACTTCCTTCTTGACTATCACTATTGTCACTAGCTGACTATTAGCGACCTTAGCTTTAAGAGCCAAAGACTTCACCTTCTCATTCTTGTCTTTGGTACTAGCCTTGTCATTCTCAAGGATCATTTTATAGACCTTGAGGTTCCTAATGAGCTCGTCAAGAGGAAGTTCCACCAAATTCTTGGCTTCTTCAACGGCCGTCACTTTTGGTCGCCACTTTACCAGAAGTGCTCGAAGAAACTTTCTCACATGGTTCTTGTTATAGAATCTAGGATCTAGAGCTGTGAGGCTAGTGATAATAACATTGAACCTTGTGTAACCATTGTCGATGGTTTCTTCATCTGAGATCGTAAACTTCTCATATTGTTGAATGAGTAAGTTGATCTTGCAATCTTTGACTTGAGAGTTGCCTTGATGAGTGCTGATGAGAGAATGCCAAATCTCCTTGGTGATTTTCAAGACATGGACTCTCTCGAACTCCCTTCGAGGTAGAGCATTATAGATTAACATCTTGGCTTCATCATTCTTGCAAAGCTTCGTCCTCTCATCATCTTTTAGATCCGAATATGGCTTCTCCACCAATAATTTTGTTTCGGGGTCTTCCACCATGAACACAAAGTTGCCATTTTGGATTATTTCCCACAAATCAATATCCTTAGACCTAACATAGGTCTCAAACCAGGTTTTCCAAAAGCAAAACCCATCGGTTTCTAGCAAAGGTGGTCTTTGCATAGAGCACCCCTCAATATAGTTCTCTTGAGCCATGGATCTATACTCAACTTTACCAAAAATCTTTGTTAGGATTTTAGATTTTTGGAAAAGAAGTTTTTGACTTAAAACAACTTCTCGGGAAGGTTTTAATGTTCAAAAACTTGAGTATTCCGCTCTGATACCAATTGTAGAACCGTAGAGGGGCGGGTGAATACGGTTTCTTCAGCTTTTAGAACGTTTAAAAACTTTAAGCCTCGAAGAAGAAACAAGTGGTTGTACTAGAATCCAACAACCACAAACACAACCAAAGTATATAAAGCGAGTAAAGAACACAACGATATATACTGGTTCGGGATGCGGGGTTTATACCATCCGTACGTCCAGTTGCGAATCCACGACATGATACTATTCCACTAGTATAATCCTTTTGGTGGACTACAAACCGTTACAACTTCACTCCACCGATATTCCCAAATATCTATGCTCACAAAGAAGAAGCTACTCACCAATGGTATTCCGCCCTCGAAAACCACCCTAAAGAATCTCGTGATTCGACTTACACTAAAGGTCATCAAGACCACAACCAAAACTTCCCATTGGAAGTATCAAACCCCAACTAGATCCCCAATGATCTAGGCTTGGTCACAAAGACATAAGACTTCCCTTACAACCGAATCGAATGAATAATAGTTTGATTGTTTAATCAAGCACTAACCTAACCTAGAGACTCGATTGTAATAGAAAGGGTAAAGATAAGAAGACCCTCAACACAATCACAAGATTGGATTAGGTTCTTGTGATTCTTCCCTTGCAAGGAGATGTGTTCTTTCAAAGATGTTAGTATGAAAACTAAGAACACAAGATAGAATTAGAGGATTAGAGAGAAAGAATGTAGAGAGAAAGAATAATGGCATGGGGTGAGGAATAAAAGAGCCAAGGGGGGTACTTATATGCCAAGACCCAAACTTGGGAAAAATTTACCGAGGCCGGCGCGTTGCCCACGCGTCAATGTGTGGGTGACACGCTAGAACCACTGTACAAATTTCCCAAGTGTTGGGTGTTGGTCTTGTAAACACCTACCCTTGCTAAACCCCCAATTGTACTTCACACACTAAACCTTATCATTAATCAATATAAGGTTTACCAACTCAAATAGCCAATTTAGAAAATGTTTTGTGAAGTGTTTATGAGAGAACCAATTATCAAGGATAGAAAGAGAGAAGAGATAATTGGGAAGGGGTAGAATGGGTATTCCTCACATAGCATAAAAGAGAGAAGAGAATATGCCATGGGATGTTCATCTATAGGGAAGAGTGAGTGAGGTTGGGTTAAGAACTAACCATGGATAAGTTAGGAGTAACCAAAGTTGGGTTAGAAGGAAGTGTGTAGAGAATAAACCATGGTTAGGTTAGAAGGTGAACCATGGTTAGGTTAGAAGGTGAACCATGGTTAGGTTAAAGGGTATATCCAAGGGAATATTCCATCCTTGGTGTGGTTAAGAGTTAACCATGGTTGGGTGAGAGTGAGGTGAGTTGAGAACTAACCATAGTTGGGGTAGAAATGAACCATGGTTGGGTGAAGAGAAGAATATGCTCAAGAATATTCCATTTCTTGGGGAGGAAGGTGAAATGGAAGGTTGAGATGTGTTTGTTTGAAATGGATGGTTAGGATGAAGAGTTTGTAAGGAATATAAGGTATGAGTTGGATTGTGTAAGAGTGAAGAGATGTGTGTAAGGGAATATGTAAGAGTTGGATGTGACGGGGAGCCTAGTGTGTGTAGAGAATGAGATGGTTGTGAGTAGTGTGTGTATTTTGAAAATAAAGTTGTTAGGGTTGTAAGGAATATGTTGTAAGGATGGGATGTATGTAACAATGTAAGGAATATGTAAGAATGATTAGATGGGGAGCCTTGTGTTTGTGAAGAGGGGTATGTGAGTGAAGTGTGTGTATTTTGAATGTAAAGGTGTGTGTATGTGAGTTATATGTGAGTGTATGTGTGTGTAGAAAAGTATGTGTGTGTGTGTGTATAAGAAAATATGTGGGGAATGTATAAAGTGGAAGGAGTATTGTAAAAGGGGAATCTTGTGTGGGAGTGTGGGAGACAAAGTTGTAAAGGTGTAAGAGGTGTAAGGGAATATTAAGGAATGTTGGGGATAAGATTTGGTTATGTAAAATGTGATTAAGAGGAGATTAAGAAATAATCAAATTGTCATTAAGAAAGAAAAGGTTTAGACAATTATGATTATAAGTTGAGAACATTCAAAGGTTACTTATAATCTCAAGTAACTCAATGTCGAGAATCCATAATTTCATAACTCGTGACTTTCCACGACTCGACGTTCTCAACTAACACCTTGGTACAAACAACCCAAGTGCTTTGCCTTGATGTAAAGCATATCCCACGCGGGAAAAGATGCGTTTACGCAAAGTGACCTTTGACTTAGTTTGACCAACAAGGGAGTAAACCCATTACGTGATTAGAGAGGACGTAAGCACGGGCTATGAGCATATGAATGCTTTTACTTGATATTGCGTGAAATATATAAGCTCCCTAGGTTTAGAAAAGCCTTTTCTAGAGGCGAGAGTTAGAAAACCTGAGTTGGCGTTTTCCTGAAAATAGGTATTTTAAAAGTGGGATCTCTCTAATCCTAGAACTCATTTCGAGTGTTCTCAATTAAGCACATAACATATTCATACCTGCCTTGAAGGATCCACATTTGTCGGGTAAGGGGAAACCGACTTTCAAGGTTCGTCCTGACATTCACAGAAGCCTGGCACGTCGCCCACGCGTTGACGCGTGGGCAGCGCGTCAAGAGCAGACATGTGAGTCGGGGAACTTTGGGTAACGTTTGTTATTTTATGTGTTTCGAAGGTTTATTTGTCATCATTAAAATATAAGGAGATCTCGATAATGTTGCCTCAACAGGACTGTTAAATATGATGTTGCGTAGCTTTTTAAGCTCCTTAGCGGCTTCCCTATTGCTTATAGTTTCAAAAGCTTCCATACTCAGGGCCTCGGGACCTCTATTGTTTTGCTCATAAGTTTGCTGATAAGGATTTATTTGATACGTTTTTAGGGGGTCATTTAAGCCCTAAGTCATGATTTTATGATCAAATATTGCCTCAAATTGTTTCTTTTCTCATTTTAGGTACTTGGGACGTGATTTCTGGAATATGGATCATTTTGGAGCTTTTCGGACGATTTTATGCTCAAGAATGAAGAAAACAAGAAAGTCAAGAAAAGTCAAGTTTTTACACTTGACGCCATCACGCTTTGAGGCTGACGCCGTCACCTTATGATGTGAAGAGATGGATTTTTACACGTGACACCCCCGAAAAAAATGTCAAGTTAACACCTGACGGCTTCAGGTACAAAATCCTTGAGGCCGTCAGGAACAAAGTTAAAGAGAGACGGCCCATAAGTTTTATAACGTGACAGCGTCAGAAGATCTTTTAGGCGAGTCGAAACCCTAAAAGCGGCGATCTGAAGGCGTCAGGATCTATAACCTGACGCCGTCAGACTTGTAACTCTATATATATTTTAGGATTTTTCGTTCATTGNAAGGTTCGTCCTGACATTCACAGAAGCCTGGCACGTCGCCCACGCATTGACGCGTGGGCAGCGCGTCAAGAGCAGACATGTGAGTCGGGGAACTTTGGGTAACGTTTGTTATTTTATGTGTTTCGAAGGTTTATTTGTCATCATTAAAATATAAGGAGATCTCGATAATGTTGCCTCAACAGGACTGTTAAATATGATGTTGCGTAGCTTTTTAAGCTCCTTAGCGGCTTCCCTATTGCTTATAGTTTCAAAAGCTTCCATACTCAGGGCCTCGGGACCTCTATTGTTTTGCTCATAAGTTTGCTGATAAGGATTTATTTGATACGTTTTTAGGGGGTCATTTAAGCCCTAAGTTATGATTTTATGATCAAATATTGCCTCAAATTGTTTCTTTTCTCATTTTAGGTACTTGGGACGTGATTTCTGGAATATGGATCATTTTGGAGCTTTTCGGACGATTTTATGCTCAAGAATGAAGAAAACAAGAAAGTCAAGAAAAGTCAAGTTTTTACACTTGACGCCATCACGCTTTGAGGCTGACGCCGTCACCTTATGATGTGAAGAGATGGATTTTTACACGTGACGCCCCCGAAAAAATGTCAAGTTAACACCTGACGACGTCAGGTACAAAATCCTTGAGGCCGTCAGGAACAAATTTAAAGAGAGACGGCCCATAAGTTTTATAACGTGACAGCGTTAGAAGATCTTTTAGGCGAGTCGAAACCCTAAAAGCGGCGATCTGAAGGCGTCAGGATCTATAACCTGACGCCGTCAGACTTGTAACTCTATATATATTTTAGGATTTTTCGTTCATTGTGTGGTGGAATTTTGTGTACAAACCCTAGTTCGACTTTTGCAGTAAATTTAGGGTTTCAAACCCTCTTTTCTTCCATATTCAATTAAAGATAAGTTCTTCCTTTGATCATTCAATATGTCTATGTGTTGTTTGATTAATTATTTTTCTTTTCTTTATTAACATGCTAGCTTAGGTTTATTTGTGTTTGCTTAGATCTAATGAAATCTAGTTATTGATTGTTAGTTTGTTGTTTATTGTTTGGTTGATTGACTCGCTTTAGGCTTGAGAAAACTGGCTAAATCTCCTATACGGTAACTAGCTTGAACGTCTTAAGAAATGTAATCAGATGTGTACTAGGTTTTATTGATTGTATTTAATGCATGAGGGACTATTAATGAGGCTATGATAGGATACTAAACGTGTCGTCATAAGAAGAGATACAAACTCATAGGGTTAGGGAAGGACGTACACACCCCCACGAATGGTATTAAGGAATACAGTTCTTCAACTAAACAATTGTCATTCAACAAACCAATAAAAGATAACTAGGGAGTAGTGAAGTCTAAGTAAACACATTTGTTTTTACATAAGAAGTTCACCAACAATTTACTTTTCTTGTTATTTATTTTATTTTGTCTAATTAGTAGCTTTTGGGTTAGTTGACTAGCAACTAATTCCGCCCACTCTTCCAATACCCGAGATTTTACTTGCTTTCATAAAACATGAAAATACAAAAAGAATCTTCCCTCACCTTTAGACCTAGTTGACCTATCCTTCAATCCTAACGACACTATTCCCATAGAGAACGATCGATCCCCCGGTACCTACCACTCACTATACTACATCGGTCAGATACACTGCCTGCAGGATTGCAAGCTTCTCAAGATCCCTTGAGAGGTAAAACCTTTTTGCGAGGGTTGCAATCTTCGCATCATTTGCGAAGTTCCTTTTTGCATATCTTCCTCCCTTCAGGATCAAAGTTAAGGAATTTGAACCACTGAGTAGGGGTCGTGACTTCGTCTCCTGAAAAACATATAATTATGAAACAAATCAAATATATTTTCTAGGTTCTACGGCGTAGCTTCATTACCAGCTACGCCGTAACTAAGTCTAACAACTAACTACGGCATAACAAATGCTGCCGTAGTTTCTTTCAAAGTTATGTCTACGGCGTAGTCCTATTACTAACTACGCCGTAGTTCTATAGTTACTTAAGGATGTTCTGTTTCAAAAAGCAAACTACGGCGTAGCCCTATAACTAGCTACGCCGTAGCTTTCACACTGATGTGGCAATCAGCAAAAACTACGATGGATTTGATCAATTAGCTACGCCGTAACCATCAAAATTTCCCTCATAAGTTTAAAAATAAGTTTCCAACTAAAATGTTCAAAGGCCTAGACCAATTTATTCGATTAGTAACAAATTAATCCTAACTCTAACTTTGTTCAGTGAATCAAAATTCTAAAACAAGATTAACTATTAGTTCTTAGAATCAATATATAGGCTAGATTATAACCTAAAACGCTGTTCAATCCTAATCCTCAAACAATAATAAATAAAAACCCTAAAAATTGAATAAATAATACGAATAGTCAAGGGAAGAGATTAGGATGATTACCTGCCATTGTTGATGCAAAGGAATGGATTTGAACAAAATTTCAAGAAATTTTTTTGACAGAGGCGGCTCTGTTAAAAGTTGTGGTAAATGTGTGTGTGTGTGTGTGTGTGTGTGTTCTAGGGGTCGTATTTATATGGTCCAGAAACTACGGCGTAGTTGCGTGAATAAACTACGCCGTAATCTCAAAATGAACAGTACAAAATTTAATGATAAAATATAGCTACGGCATAGTAGTGTATTGGGTTACGCCGTAGTTTTAAAATTTTTAATAAATTTATTTTATGTTTTAATGTGAATAATGTATTTGCGTACCTGGATATCCATGAATTAATAACGAGGTTGAAACTCGTGTGTAGATCGTCAATAAGCAAGATGTCCTGATCTTTAATTTTAAATTGCAAAAATAAAACATACCTTAAATCGCCTAAATAAACTGCTCCCCGGCAGCGGCGCCAAAAACTTGATGCGTTATTTCATCCTGTTTTAAATTTGTAAACTTGGAGATATAAGGATTAACACATACTCACAGGCAGTGTACCCGGTCATGTGAAATATAACCTTAGATAAATCCGAGTGTCGTCCCAAGAGCTGTTGTTCTTGCTAAATACGCTAAAGAGTTAAAGGGGTATTATATATGGTAAAAGTAATAACATAAGAACAGAATATAATTGAACAGAATTAAAACTAAAGACAGAATAACTGAAAGGATAACCAACTAAGATGTAAACATTTAGTAATTTCCATGTTTCTTAGTTCTATATAGTGGGTAAAAATCGACTAGACTCATATGGTCAAATCGTCAGCCTGACCTATCTTCCACCTTGCCCTATTCCTGTAACTTTAACCTTACAAGAGTTCGCTGGTTGGCTCTTTGCCTACGAGATGGAAGAGTCAATAAGTGTCATGTTTAATAGACTTGTTTAAGTGAAACCCGGCCGGTCGGAACTTAGGTTTCCTCTAACTTCTTAAGCTTCTCTACCTGATAAGTGCTCGTTAGTTGAAATTCGCACATGAGAGTGAAAGTACTATGGCCAATTCCCTTCATCCCTCACAACCCATTCGTCCAAGGTCCTATGGTCAATTCTCCCGGCTTCCTAGAAACTATCAGGCTTTAAAACTACCGAAACAAAAGGATTACAAACAAGCAAAGAAAACTTCTATATAGAGAAACATAAATGATAAACTAAACCAAATCTTAATTAAAAAAGTGAATTCATCGAATGATTAAATGTAAAACATAATAGAATTCAAACTTGGATTAGACTAGGATTGCTCCTAGCTAACGATATGCTATTCCTTCGGTCTCCTTTGGTCTTCATTCTTCTTCTGGGTCGTTCTCCCCAAACCCTAGTGAAGGTTTGGGAAAGGGGAGCTATCTCAAATGGTGAAATTCGTTTGGTATTTATAATGCCTGTCCATACTACGATGTAGTTATTAGTGTTAGGTCACCATATTGTAAACACAAGTATTGATTTGGTAGAAATAAGATGAGAAATAGAGTTTGGTTTATTAGATCAAATGAGAAGAATAAAAGTGCAATAGTTTCTTTATGATATTGAAATAACCAACAAGTTACATGATAACATAAGAGTCTTATTTATAGGTGAAGAGTAGGGCGACACTCCTCTCTTCCCTATCTTCTCTATTCGTGGGCTTCTAGGCCCATTGGACGTTTCTTGGACTCTAAATGATTACATGAATAACTTAGATAAACTAGCAACCTATTACATGTACTGAAATAACCGAGACTTGATAAACGTTAATAAACTTAGGTCCTAACAATCTCCCCATAAGGATCGGTTATGAAGGAGTGAAATTCGTCACGGTCATTTGAGGTTGCTTGACTTCTTTGTCTTCCGACTTTAGTTGTTGACTTTTATAGCTTCAGACGTCTTCAAAAAATAATAAGTAGAAATGATTCATCGCTCTTTGTTCTTTATCTTTGATGATGTGATAGTGATCAACTGATGTGGTAATCTGCCATTCGTCACTCTCTTAGACTCCATTGGATCTACATCTTTCCGACATGCTCATACATCTTTGACATTTGAAACTTTCATTCGTGTGTAGCTCTCTTTTCATTGATGAAGATTCTTAGTGTTGACGTAGAATCCTTCTTTGAACGTGGCTTTGCTTTAGATCGTTGTCTTATCACTTTGTAGATTCTTTTGGCATGGAATCTATCTTTGACTTAAATGTTGCTTTGATCTTTCATGAGAGCTTTCATATTTGTTGAGATGCAAGTATGAGCATGTGGAAGCTGGTGTTCAAGATGGTTGTTGTACCTGCATTAAGACAGTTAGCAATAAAACATCCGGTACTTACAGGTTCGGAATTAGGATTTGTCGACAGCATAGTGTGAAGACTCCTTCTAATCCTTACCAAGGCCGTTCCTAATCGGATACCCCCTAGAGGGCTTACACAGACATACATAAGTACACCCACGATTAGGTGAGTCGCTAGAGATCACCCCACGACTGTAGACCGTTTGAAACCATCGAACACACTAAGCGTAATCCACGAGGAATCACCGAAGTGACCTGCTGTCAGGGCTGTTTGATGTTGACCCTGGCAGGATTTCCGTTCAATCATTCGAGAAATACATAAGTAAATCCCTCATAAACGTTCAAGACAGATTTCTAAGATCTGCGAAGGACTCGATAATTTACACTTAGTGTCCAATAATGCAAGACACTTAGTGTAGAAGTATTGTGTGTTCCTAAGAGATCTTTTATGTTATCTCGTGGCTCTAGACTCGATAAGTGCACAATTTGGTCGTCGGAGGTGTGGAGCAGAGTACCTTCTTTTCAATATCGACACACTCGTAATGAATGGTCAATAGATTATGCAGGGTTCTC
>LBNU01014444.1:6393-16772 GCA_014162995.1 Artemisia annua | reverse complement strand
ATATTAGGATGATACACACATTATTAAAAGAATACATGTCATTAGTTTCTCAATTCATTGGTTAATTTCACATTTTTCGTTTGAGTTTCGAAAATAGAAACAAAACCAAAGTCTTGAAAAGACGAAAATGTTAAATTTGTAGCCCTAAACAAAGGAATTAGGGTCTATCCAGACCGTTTTGTGGACTTTGCAGACTTCATTACTCAGTATTTGAGTTATGCATGTTTCAAGCTGTACCTCAGTGACTCTTCTGGCTTCATGTATGAATCCACTAGTTACATTATAATTCCAATTTTAACATAAAACCTTCAAATAACATGAGCAACGTCGAAAATATTGACAACAAAAAGTATGGTTAATAGCCGTAGTTTTGGTAATACAATAATGGTATAATGACATTAACCAATCAAAGATTTACATTAACCTGATCATTGGATTAAAGCAGTAGATATGACATCTAAAATCGGTATATAATAAAAATACCTTAGATCAAGCTAGGGGATTATACACCTTTTTCAATGTTTACAGAAATTAAAATCGGTGAGTAACGATATACGTACACAGAGCTAAAAATTTTAATTTTTTTGTTCTTGAAAACCTATAATCAATCTGCAAATTACTTGCATTCAGATAATTACTAGCTCCCACCACTAACTATGAGTATGGAGAACAAGGGAAAGTGAAAAAGGACCAAGAATGCCATATAAGATCGTTTGTAACAAGCACATCGTGCGGCATTTGAATGCAAAATCTGTATGAAAGTTATGCTGTAACGAATAGAAAACTGATTATTCCATTTAACAAAACCCGAAAGGGTCTTAAAAGTGATATAACATGAAGCTAGGCGCTTTTACTACCAAGAGCAACTGACAAACTCATGGAGATCTTCAACAACCCTCAAAAACTTCCAATATCCTAGTGCTTCCCAAAAGTATGTAGCACTAGAATATTGGAAGCCTTTGAGGATAGTTGATTATCTTCGTATATAGCACACCAATAATACAAGCCGGTTATTGAATTTATATAATCATAAACATCGCTTTTTACCTTGATCGACTCGCACCATCTCAAAGTATAATGCCTCGTGCCTTCTCTGGTTTTAAGGGGGCACAAGCTAGAAATCAAAACACAAAACATAGGAAATGAAGATGGGAATGATGCGATAGTACATGGTAATTTACACCATCATCAACTTCTATGTGTTCATGCACATGCAAATAGATGTATACACATACACACTAAAAGCACAATATGTTTGTGAAAACGAATAATCGATTCAAAATAACACTATAATTTGACGTAAGTTTGCTTGATACTCGGAATTCACTAGTTAGCATCTTTCTTGTATCTTTCCAATGTTTTTGCTACCAAAGTGTTTGTTTGATCAAACCTAAGTGATTGACACTTAGGGATTGTTTGAACGTGTGTGAGTGTGAGTGAATGACTCAAATGATTATTATAATTTTGAAATTCAAAGCTTATAATTCGATGATTAAGTGTATGAATTGTTAAGTAAGGAGTAATTCGTAAATATTTATTTTTACTGCAATAGTTCCTCATTTCTTCACTTGATGATCAAAACAATATGTTGACCATAAAGGTATTCATCTATGTTAACATCTCGTGTATGTTAACATAAAGAAAAACTAATTATTGTGACATTGATCACTTTCACAACATGTACAAAGCTAATTATTGTGACATTGATCACTTTCACAACATATACAAAGCTAATTATTATGACATCACTTTCACAGCTTACAGAAAACTAACTAGTGTGACATCACTTTCTCAACATATACAAACCCGCCGTATTAGTTTAGCAATTAATCAACTCTTTTTTCTCAAAAAGTTGAAGAAAGTTATTATTGCTACATATTTCACAAGTCCCAAAATATACACTGCATTTCTAGCTTTTCGATTTATGAAGGAGAAAGATTTTAATGTACGTGTAAGGCTATTCAATATGCACATACTCGAGTACGTATAAGAAGGATTTGAGGATCTTTTTGTATCTTCTCAAATCGATCCATATGTTTTCGTATAGCACTAGTGAATCTAAGACACTTAAAGTTGTACTCCCTCCGTCCCAAAATTATTGTCCAGTTTGAATTTTCAAAGTAAAACTGGTTTAATTTTGACCATAAATATATATTTTTTATTATAATAATATTTGATGAAAAATGATGCCATTGAAAAGTACACTTAAAACCCAATCCATTTATATATTTTGCATCAAATATTATATAACACCCATAAAAATATTTAAGATCAAAGTTGAAGAAGAAAGACTAAAAAAGTCAATAGTGGACAATAAATTTGGGACGGAGGGAGTAATTAACAATATCAATAATCATAATAAGCCTTGATGAACGTTAGCATGTGTTAAAAAAGTGCACAAATGACATTTTGGCTTGATATATGATTGCACGACTAACCTTTTTTTGAGCTTGTCGCTAGCATATTTTTTGTACCAATTTGCTTGGTTTAGAACGACGTTCACTAGACCCGGCGTTCTCGATATATAAAGGAAAAAGTCTTCAACGGACCTCAAGGGTTCCAATACTACTCCAGTACTTGTACGTATTAATATGCCGATGTAGATATTGGAAGCCCTTGAGGACCGTTGAATATCTCCTAAGAAGAACATGCAAGTGTTTTCGTGCTTCGCTGATGAATATAACACAAGCCATTTCTAGGGCTTATATATATAGAAAACTTAGTGAATGTGATATCACGAATAATATAAGTGAAGACCACGTATGTAGTGATAACTTTTTAAAATGCCCAATAATTACTTATGCAAGCGTCTACAAAGGACGTAATGAAGAAAATCGTGAGACTTGGGTGACTGATTATATGCCCAAGAGGCAACTGAATGTCAATTAATATCATGTTATTTTATACCTTAACCAATGAATCAATGCCGCGACCATATTTTCCCATATTTGGAAAGTGGATTATGATTATAGAACCTAGTTATTTCTTCTTCTTCTTCTTCTTCCTTTTTTTCATTAAGGAATTTAATTAGAATGATCATGAATTGACTTTTGAAGGTTAGTATTATTGGATTCTTCTTTGTTGGGCTCATACTCCCCTTTATTCTCCATGACATGTGATGAACGAACCCTTAAAGCTATAAAGAAGAGAGGGGTATTTAGATCACTAGTTTGTGGTGTTTCTATTAGAGTACTTTTTTATAATTCATCATAATCGAGTACCTTTCAATCCCCATTTGGCTGGTCACAAGACATATGTCATATAGGTTAATTAAGTTTTTATATTCATGAGATGCTTATCACTTTATATTTTACGAGGTATTTTAATAAAAGTGATATTGATTTTGAGTAAACTCGCGACTAAAATGTGAAATGCGTTAAAATGTGATACGGATTTAACGTGGAAACCCAAATAGAGTAAAATCCATACGCAAGGAAAGGCATGCATGTTTCACTTTGTAGAAACTTAAGAATTACTCACTCTATAATTACAAGGAAAAAAATCAAAAAAAAAATTAGGTAAAGGAATTCAATACCGCTGGTAAATTTTATTCCGCCAGAAAACAAAGAAATACAATGGATGTGGGTGAGTACCACATCTCAGCCCAAAAAGGCAAAACAAACGCTCCTATTGTGCTTAACACCTAAACTAGCATAAGAATGACATGCCAAACTTATGGGACCTAATAAAAACCTATCTAATTTGACCATGGAGACTAATGTTAAAAGCGTTAGCAAACTTCATTTGGGCTTCAGTCAAACCACAGTCATCAAAATTGTCATCATACGGGTTTTCATCATAGGTCTCCTCCTTTCATTGCTGATGCGCGGGATTGCGACCACGCACTAGGGTTTTACTTCTCAAGGGATCTTGAGAAGCTCGCAATCCCCATCAGGCAGTGTACCTGACCGATATAGTATAGTGTAGTGGCAAGTACCGGGGGATTGATCGTTCTCTGCGGGAATAGTGTCGTTAGGATTGAAAAGCTACTCTAATAGGTCTAGGGGTGAGGGAAGATTCTTTTTGTATTTTTATATTTTAACGAAAGCAAGTAAAAATCTCGGGTTTTGAAGGAGTGGGCGGAATTAGTTGCTAGTCAACTAATCCAAATAACTACTAATGCAAATAAAATAAAATAAAATGAAAGTAAATGTTTGTGAAAAGTAATATGGAGAGAAGTGTGTTTACTTAGATTTCCTTACTCCCTAACTATCTTTTACCGATTGATTAGTGTGTATTAATTGTGTGGATGACGGATTGTATTCCTTAATAACGGTTGTGGGGGTGGGTACGGACTTCCCCAACTCTATAAGCTCCTACTTCACTCCTATGTCGAGCCGGCTAAGAAGCTCCTAACATGGGATCACTAGAATTCGCTCATGCATTAAATACAATCAAATAACCTTAGTACACCTTGGTTCATGTTTCTTAAGACGTTCAAGCATGTTACCAACCGGAAGTGTGCCAGTTTTCTTAAGCCTAACATCGATAATCACCCATCCAATACAATTAATAACACACCATTCAATCAATAATCAATAGTTAGGTTTCATTAGATCTAAGAAAACACAAAGAAAACCTAGCCTGGCATGTTAAATAAAAGACAAGCGTAAGATAGAATCAAACAATACATAGACATATTGAATGATTAATTGATTACTTATCTTCAATGTAACATGGAAGATCCCAAAGTTAAAAACCTTGTAAAAGCTGCTAAAAATCGTCTAGGGTTTCTCCCTTAAAAGTTCCACACAAGTCCCACCCTAATGACTAAAAATTATGAGAATATATATAGAAAATCAGATCTGACGGCGTCACGTTATAGCCTTGACACCGTCACCTCGCCGTGATTAGGGTTTCTTGATAGCCTTCTTGACGCCGTCCCTCTTTAATCCATTCTGGCTTATCAAGACTTGACGCCGTCAGCTCCATGCTTGACGCCGTCAAGAGTACTATTCCAGCATATTTTAGCACTTTGTCGAATTCTTCACTATTATGCTCCAAAAACGTCCAAAATGCTTCCTTTTCCAGAATTTCTCTCCAAAGTACCTAAAATGCCAAAAGAAACGATTTAGGGTAATAATTGATCAAATAAATGCGATTTAGGGCTTAAATGACCCCCCAAAAGCGGTACACTTTTCGCCTTATCAAATACCCTTACACTTGAGATTTGCTTGTCCCCAAGCAAATGCGCTTTTATTCTAATCAAAATACAAGTTAGGGGTCATTTAACACTAATATAAAAGTAATTACAACAAATAATCATTCCACTTTAATCATAATAAGCACGGAGATTACATACTAGCACCTCACAAGTAGTGTTTAGATACTCACATCTCTCAGGTGTCATAGAATTATATCTCATAAATGAAAATGAACAATATCTCTCACTACCTGTCATAGCAAATAAATTACCATAGGCTTGGGAAAGGATCGGAAACCTTCTCCACTAGGCGTAAGCACCTAAGATAAACTATCAAAGAGGGCTTTACAAATGGGTTGTAATGAGGTGTAGGGATATGATAAACACGGTTTTGTTGGATAAGGGATATTTCACTGGTGGCGAGTTAAAGATCTTGATTAATTACATGTACAATATGGCGTTGCTAAGCCAAGACTAGACTCGACTTAAGCTAATTCAAAAACTAATAAACATAAAAAGAAACGGGATGGTAGTCCGTATGTTTTTTTCTACTTTTCTTTTTCTCATTTTTTTACATACATTCTTGCCCTACCATCCAAAATAATACATCATAGGGGCCTCGGTTCTCCCCTTACACTTGAACTTTTACATACTTTACAATTAACTAAACTAATGACTCGAATTAAGATAATCGAAACACTTGGAGTACTTTTAAAATATTTAGCACATATGAGGGTAATAATGTTGTTCTTCCCCATTACTCCATTACACTAGTACTTTACCCATGAGTCCCAATCGTCCCAAAACAATATGTACAAGGATATGACTCGACTTAGCAACCATGAAATCAATTAGATATTTAACTAATGGTATAAACAAATGTTGTCACAATAATGCACTAAAGGTGAGTGCATACAAGGTAGGCTAATGCGATTTGGGTGTACATTTAAGTGGGGTGTAACAAATTCTTCCTTTAAGTAAAATGCTTAAAGTTAGAAATGAAAAGATAGGCTCGGAGGGGTGTACTAGGGGTATCGTGTACCAAAAATGGGTACAACGCTAAGGGTGTGGGAGAATTACTTGACCAATGTAGTCAAAGTAATTATAACAAAAACACAGGTGTAAAACAAGGGTTAATCCTAATGCCTCTTATCATGTAGTAAATCTAACTACACGAATGTAGTCTCACTTGTGGATTTGGGATGGTCCTAACGCAAGTTCTAGAATCTAAGTGCTACCGGTACACACATCATAGCATAAATGCTTTTCCTACCAATTCTAGGGGCGAACCTCACATATTTGGGGTGGAAAATTTTTTAGTGGTACGGTTTTTGTGCTAGTCATATAACTCCTATCCATGAGACGCTCATTAAGACCAAAGTTTCACTCCTAAATGTTGTAAAAAATTTTAAATTTGGCACTAAAATTGCCCTAACAGGTATTTCTCTCAGTTTTATTACACATCTACCATTAAACAAACAAAAATCAAGCGTAATTGCATTCTCTAAGGTATCGTAATTTTCCCCCCCTTACACTTAAGATGAACATTGTCCCCAATGTTCAAATAATAAGATGTAAAAGTAAATAAGGTAAAAGAATGAAATCAAATACTCCCCTGATTCGCTCGGTAGATAAAGGGGTAACATGGTTAGATCTTCTTCCAAGAAAATGAACACTCAAAGCTTCCCTTCCGAAATATAAATCATCTTCTTGTCCAAAATAACCTGTTAAACCTGAGAAAACAAACACGAAAACCTGCATAACATCGGCGGGATAAATCTGTATAAGGATATAATGCTTGTGGAATGAATATTTTACAGATTCCTGGAGTTTATAAGTTAGAGATTTTATAAAGCATTTTATGATTTCAGAAGAAAAAACAAAACTTTCAAAAATTTCAGAAAACTGACCCTGACGCCGTCAGCCTGGGGCTTGACGCCGTCAGAAGTGATCTGACAGATTTTCATGTTAAGTTTCTGAAAAATTTCTGGAAAAACTCAATTCTTACTTCCTGAAAATCCTGCAAAATATCATTATGACTCGATACAAGCATTTGACTCAAACAATTACTAATATGTATGTTAATTTAATATTGTCATGATTCATGTTCATTTGTTCTTATAAACCGATTTAGATTTCCCGTACACTTATCTTTTACAAAATACCTTTATATGTAGTTAAGACGAAGTTAAAAACAAAATAAAGCATTTTCACAATTAATTTGAAGCATGAATCAATAACAATAAAAATAAAGCATACATACGGAAGCAAATAAAATCAGACAAGCAAACAAATAAACACACAAAGCTTGGGTTGCCTCCCAAGAAGCGCTTTTCTTTATTAATGAGTCTTGTAGCTAGACTCAAAGTCACGGGCTCTATTATGTGACTCCATCATTGGTCACATCCTCTAGGTCATCCTCGGGCTTAGTCTTATATTCCGGACCTAGTTGCAGGCATTCTTTGTAGAACCCAAATATCCTACTCATGACGTAGTCTACTCCTCTACTTCTATCCTTGTCATTCCTATAGTAGACCGCTTGCTTGTGCTCCTTCTCGATGTTTGACAAGAGCCTGTATTGCTCTATCTTATAAGGCATTTGGTAAGCTATATCGTCAGTCTCATCCCTGAATCTAACTATCCCTAGAGATGGCTCATAATTCATTTTAGAGGCCTCAACAAACGGCTTTCCAAAAACTACTTGAGTTAAGCATGTGTCAATGGTATGTGCTATTTTACACATACTTTTGACCTTAGTTTAAGTGTGTAAAAGACCAAAAACTAACGTTAAACGCCAAAGATATCGTGTTTTTGTGTTTGTGATCGTGCAGGAAAGGATATTGCATAAAGGGCATGAAAATCAACCAAAAAGCCTAAAACGAGCACGAGATGTGGAAAGGTGTCAAAAAGCCGAGTCAACGATGATATCTACTTAAGAAAATCCCAAGACGACAAAGTTATTTCTTAAAAGCTCTAGAAGATGTTAGAAACACTTAATCGAAGTTGAAAGAGATTCATAAGGAAAAGCTTCCCATATTTGAGCAAGTGATCGTATTTACATCTTTGAAGACCTTTGAAATACGAGTCAACTCAAGTCCTCAAGTTACCGAGTGTTACGTTTAATGTTTAAGAACGTTTAGTAGTTTGTAACATAGTTTTAGTGCAATATCATGAATTGTAAAGGTTCAAGGGCTAAACGTGCAACATCGCCAAACATGTGCAAGCTCTTGACCTATAAATAGAAGCTTAAGCCTCATTGTGAAGGTTGGTTAGCTTTAGGCTAGTTTTAGGAGTAGGAGTAGGATTAGTGTAAGTGTGTTTTTAATACAAGCTTTATTTTATTTTTCTCTCTCTACTCTCTCTCTCTAGATTACTTCTTAATCTTTACATGTTTTGAATTGAATCTTGTTATTTTCAATCTTTCATATTAGTTTTTATTAAATCTTGTGAACTTTGCATGGTTTTATAGATCGTTTGGCTTGTAGAATGGGTTAGGGCTTGTTTCGAGTCGCGAGCTTATATAAGTTTATTTGTTCATCTAGGCGTGTTCTTCTTCAAAAATCTTTATAAGTTTTAGTGATTTAATCATTAGTTTAATAACAAAAATCGTTTCAAGCATGTTTTTATGATTTCTACGAGTTGAGTTTTTGAAAAGTAGGTTTTGCGAGTTTGGTTTTTTTACTTGGCTTGCGAGTATGAAGTTTCTAGGTCTTTGCGAGTATGGTTTGCTGTTTGTTCTTGCGAGTATGGATCTCAAAGATCTTGCGAGTATGGATCACAAATCCTTGCGAGTATGATTCTTTTGAGCCCTAGGTTGCGAGTATGAACAATATTGCGAGTATGGCTGCCTTTGGTATTGCGAGTATGGAACCATGGGTATTAGCGAGTATGGCAGCTTCTATTGCGAGTATGGGCAGTTTTAGGTACTTAGCGAGTATGGTTATGGTTATTTATTGCGAGTATGAGTATGGAGACCTTGGGAGTTGCGAGTATGGTGTTTAATACTTATTAGCGAGTATGGTTTTTGGTTCAAGTTCTTTTCTAGTTTATTTTCTTTTACGAGCCGAGCTAGGCTTTTATTTCCCTCATCGTTTCATCGAGTGAGGTTTCATTTTATTAAACTTAAGCGTTATGCTGTCAAATTTTCGTTAAAATCTTTTTAGTGTCGTTTACTTATTTTAAAGTCTTAAGTCTTTGCAATTTTAGTTTTAAGCTTTTATTACTTTTAATGTTTTACAAGTCTTTTCATTTATTTATCGCTTTACGTTTTTAACATGAGTCGTGAGTAGTTTTAATTCGTGTTTGCTTAGTGATTCGAATTTGTAAGTTAAGTGAGAGCGTTAAACGTTTGTGATAAATAATCGAAAGATTATTTAGACGTGTGATTTAATTATTCGAAGGACGAAAACCTTTGAACGATTAATTCATTCGTTTAGAGTTGTTATCTTTTCAAAAGATTAATCAAAAACTAATCTCGAGAAAGGAAAATAACTCGTCACAAGCTTTTACCTCAAGCTTAATAAACTTATTCGAGTCGCTTTGCAAACACATTGTCTTTTAAATTCATTTACCGTTTTCATTACTTATCGCTTTTAGTTACCGCTTTCTTTAGTCATTTTTATTCATGCAATTTTACTAGTCTACTTATTTCATGTCATTTTACCGCTTTACTTTACTTTAATTTGTCATCGTAGTATAAACAAAAAAATAAACTTCTTTTAAACCTTATTCACTACACATAGCTCACGATCTTGAGTGACGCGATCCATATTCAACCCTCGTTGGGACAACGATCCGTGGTTTACAAGCTTGCTTGCTAGATCGCAACGTATCAATTTTTGGCGCCGCTGCCGGGGAGCGGTTGATAAGATTTAGTCGTTCGATCGTTTGAGTAATGTGTTTTGAAGACCCTTCTTTTAGAAGTTAACGCTTTCAAAAACATAAAAACACAAAAAGATTTTCTCTTCAAATTTGTTTTCACTTTTGATATCACTTTTCTAAAATAAAAAATCCAAAAAGATTTTCCTTTTCAAATTGGTTTTCAATTTTAACTTTTCATTTTTCAAAACATAAAATCCAAAAACAATCTTCTTAACCCCTATTGTTTAATTCTCATGGATTCATTGATACTTTGTGTTGGTTGTGGTGCACCACTCTATGGTTCACCATGCCGATACTGTACGTGTGAAAGGTGTGGAAACGATATTCAAAACGGAAGTTGTTTGTGTTGTGGTTC
>LBNU01014440.1:19664-59346 GCA_014162995.1 Artemisia annua | reverse complement strand
AGAACCTAAGTTTATGGTTCTAACACGTAAATGGAACGACATTTACGGGATTACATTATCTATCTTGAAAGGCACAAACACATGGACTAGAAGCGTCATTATTGTAAAGTTATGTGTTTGTTAGCCTTTATATACCCCTCCATACTTCCATGGAGGGGTGAGACTCTGTGTATTTTCCTTTCATTTTCATTATCAATAAAACACACACTAGTTTTCCCTTCTCTCTCTACTTTCTCTCACTAACCATGGAGGTCATCTTCTTCCATGTTACCCGACCTTCCGAATCCATAAATCAACGATAAAACTACGATCCAACAAGTGGCATCAGAGCCAAGGTTTCAGATTTGTTGATTTTGTGGTCATATCTTGTCAAAGTTGTTATCTTTAAGCTGTTTTACCATGGGCCGTACCAATTTTTATCATTTCTTTTGGGTTAAGAGTTGTAGACAGACTTTATGTATCTTTATGGTCAAAAAGGCACAATCTTTTATTCTCAGTTTCACATATGGTTTTAAGTGCGTATCCGTCAAAATAACATCTTATGTTAACTGTGACTATTTGTACCATCCCGTGAAATATTTGTAGTCTAGAAGTGGGTTTGAATATTGGTCTGAATGAGTGGTCGGAGAAGTTAATCGGAAATCTGATCGGAATTTTTCGCCGGAGCTTATAGTCAAAAAGTCAAAACCCTTATGTTTCGAAATTCTTGTATAAGAATCTCGAAAGTGATAAAATTTTCGAAAATTTTAAAACTTTCGAAAATTTTTGAATGGATAAAACTTTCGAAAATTTTATGACAAATTTTTTCGAAAATTTTCTGTCAAGAAATTTTCGATAAATTTTTTCATAAAGAAAATTTTCGATAATTTTACAAAGCACAAAGTTTCGAAAATCTTTGTGTAAAAAGTTTCGAAAATTTTATCAGATGGAAGATGAGATGAAGAAAAGACCAAGACCATCAACCAATACCAAACACTCTTATTGACTTTAGGTTATAAACCATCACAAGTCCATCGACATCACATCTGTTTCAATCCTCCTTGGTCGAAAAATGTCATCAAAACAAAATGAAGGAGCCGGACTGAATCGAACCATATCAAACAACCAACAATGTCAAAACACCTATTTATATCCTAACCCTTCACCAACTCACAGTGACAACAAAAGTCATCAAACAACAACTGCCAATACCATGACTCGTACTTAACTGAAAATAATAAATAAGATCTCAGTTTGTTCTGTCTTCGATTAAAATCTAATAAGATTTTCGTGAAGAGAACTTTAAACCATCATTAAGCCTCGTTTCTTATCCGAATATAAAGAAAGACTTGTAACAAATCTGTTAAAATCTTTCTTTGGTTCGTTAAATGAAAATCTAAACACACACAATAGATTACAACCTTACCCGAGACCCATAGGATCTTGAAGCCAAAAAGTTAAGATAATACTTGAAGGGTACGTCTTTGTTTGGTGCTCGTGCTAAGATCAAACAAGATGAGTACGTTGTTGTGTTTCATTGTGTTGGATTTAGTTTGAGATGAAGATGAGATTTGATTTGGAGATGATAACTGAATCTGGAAAACAAGGAAGAAGTGACAGGTTGATAGCGGCGTATGTCTAATGTGTGTGAGATATTAGGTTAAAGTTATTTGAGTGAAATGAGTCAAATGTTACTTATCTATAACTGGATATGGATTTGATATGGATTTGTGTGTTGGATCGGGGTATTATGATTTGTTATTGGGCTGTAACGTGGGCCGAGTATTATGATTATATTGGATGGGTCGATCAAATGGTATTACTGAACATGTTTTACCAAACATAATTTTTTGGGACTTTAATAGTTTATGTTTTCCAAAATTAAGTTTTTGATATACTTCATGGTATTTTGGTTATTACAAATTTTTACGGGGATACATTTTTGACGAAGATCGAGGGAAAACCATTATCAAGTTCACTTAAGAAAAGTCAACAAGGCTAGTTTGAGCGTTTAAACCGCAAGATGTGACCTACGTGCGTAATGTTTTATTATTTATTGTGTATAGAAGTGGAATTTCACAAGTGCTGTGTCTTGCTAGTATCTTTGACAGAATCGGGTCTTGGAGCATGATTTCTTCGAGATCCCCTTGTTTGAGCTTTTGCCGTACATATGACAGAGACTGAGTTTGTTACTTATACATGATGTAAAGGAGTTACGTTCAGTGCTCTCAGAAGCGTGATAACTCATCACTTTAAAGGAGTACGTTGTAGTGCGCTCAAGTGTCACAAAAGATGTGATAAATTCAAGAGAATTTCAGAATACAATTAAGGATGTAGGATGCAGTATAATTGATTTTCATACCTTTATTGGCACTATATTGGTTTATCATCAATAGTGCGAGTTTAAGTCACAAAGTTTGGGTTATTCTTCCGTTCTCAAGTTCAATAATATGGGTTTTTCGCCATCAGTAGTCATATGCAAAAAGCCGTCAGAACGATATATGGGAGTCGTAAGAGTTGTTGAGAGATATAAAGAAGTAGAGATCTATTATTCAAGCAGTTGTATTCTCAGTGGGCTATTATGGTACTTCCACCTGGTGTTAATTGGAATTATGGTACGTGCCTCGATGCTCATCGTTCAACAAGTTTAGCTTCCGATTTCCGATAGAAGACCGTGGGGGAAAGATAGAATAGGTGTGTTGAGGTTGGCTGACTCTGCGAAAAACCCTCTTCTTTCACGAGTTTTTGCAAACAGGGGGAAGAAATGAGACGGTCAGTGGTTCAAACGTCTTACTTTGGTGTAATCGTCTCAACTTTCGCGGATTGTGAAGTGCTAAGTAGCCTACATATGTGAGAATATCCTGCTGATTTCTTGCATGTTACCCCCGAACAGAGCTTCCGCATTGAGTATAACCGTGATAATTTAACTACTTAGATTTGCTTGGCGTGGTTTACTGTGTCATCTACAAATTCTGCTGCGAACTCAAAACTTCAAAAGTTAGAAGACTTGTTTACCACATCAAAGTTTCGAATCTGCTGAAGACGGTTGTCAGTTTGGGGGGAAGCCGATTCAGAAACTTCGCCAAAAAGAAGTGTACGAAGAAGCCGCTAAAGACATGCAGCATGAATTGGGGGGAAGTTAATCCATTTCATGCATATTACATCATTTGCCTACAAGTGAAGAAAAAGTTCTCAAGCCGAGGTACAAGATGAAGACAAAGAGCGTCAACTGCAGTCATCCTCAGCACTTGAAGAGCCGATGATAACCTTTCTTTATTTGTATTTGTACTTGTAGGAAATGTTGTAAGTAATCCCTTATGTCGCCCCATTGGGGGAAGATTGTTAGGACCTGAGTTTATGGTCCTAACACGTAAATGGAACGACATTTACGGGATTACATTATCTATCTTGAAAGGCACAAACACATGGACTAGAAGCGTCATTATTGTAAAGTTATGTGTTTGTTAGCCTTTATATACCCCTCCATACTTCCATGGAGGGGTGAGACTTTGTGTATTTTCCTTTCATATTCATTATCAATAAAACGCACACTAGTTTTCCCTTCTCTCTCTACTTTCTCTCACTAACCATGGAGGTCATCTTCTTCCATGTTACCCGACCTCCCGAATCCATAAATCAACGATAAAACTACGATCCAACATAAACGCAAGTGGTTAAATAATTCATGCTTAAGTGGCTTAGTAAATATATCGGCAATGTTATCTTCCGAAGCTACCTTTTCTATTGTTATATTTCCTTTTTGTATATTATCCCTAAGGAAGTGATGACGTATTTCTATATGTTTAGTCCTAGAGTGTTGAACGGGATTCTTACTTAAATCTATAGCTCATTTGTTATCGCATATAATAGGAACATTTTCTAACCTAATTAATGCCATAGTCTATGAGAGCTTGTTTCATATATAGTGCTTGTTGACATGCCTTTCCGGAGCTTACGTATTCGGCTTTGGTGGTAGAAATCGCAAGAGCGGTTTGCTTCTTCGAAAACCAAGATGTTAGACAACATCCCATAAACGTGCAAATACCGCTAGTGCTTTTTCGATCCACGTAATCTCCCGCATGATCCGAATCCGCATAGACAATAGTTTCTATTCCGGATCCCTTAGGATACCATAATCCCAAGTGTATAGTGCCCTTAATGTATCGGAAGATACACTTAACCGCTTCTAGGTGAGAGGTTTTGGGATCCTCTTGAAAGCGGGCACAAAGGCAAACACTAAACATGATATTGGGTCTACTTGCTGTTAACTATAGTAAACTACCTATCATTCCTCTATACTTAGTGTTATCTACGGACTCACCTTCTTCATCTCTTGTGAGTTTAATTTCCGTAGACATGGGTATCTTGTCTTCTAGTCCAAATTTCTTAAGCATTTCCTTAATATACTTAGATTGATTAAAAAATATTCCATTTTCTAATTGTTTTATTTGTAATCCTAAGAAGAAGTTTAGCTCTCCCATCATACTCATCTCAAACTCATCATGCATGATTTTGGCAAATTCATCACACATTTCTTGACAAGTCGATCCAAATATAATGTCATCGACATATATTTGAACAATGATGATATTTGGGTCACTTATTTTAGTGAAGGGAGTGTTGTCTACCATTCCCATGGAGTAATTATGTTTAACTAAGAAGGCTTTTAGTCTATCATACCAAGCCTTTGGAGCTTGTTTAAGGCCATATAAAGCTTTCTTTAGTTTGTAAACATAATCCAGTTTTGCGAAGTCAATGAATCCCGGAGGTTGTGCCACATATACCTCCTCATTGATAAAACTGTTGAGGAATGCACTCTTCACATCCATTTGGTATAACTTAAAGTCTAGGTCGCAAACGTAAGCTAAGAGTATTCTAATGGATTCGAATATTGCTACAGGGGCATAGGTTTCGTCATAATCAATTCCTTCTTGTTGATTATAACCTTGGGCGACTAGCCTGGCTTTATTCCTAGTTACTATTCCATTCTTATCTAATTTATTCCTAAATACCCATTTGGTTCCTATTATGGTAACATTCTTAGGATTTGAGACTAATTCCCAAACATCATTTGTTTTGAATTGATTTAATTCTTCTTGCATAGCCATAATCCAACTTTCATCCTTTAAGGCTTCATTTATATTCTTAGGCTCTATTGTTGACACAAAACAAAAGAAGTTATTTTTATCTTGAGCTTGTGATCTAAGTGTTCTTTGATTTAGGTTGCCTATGATGTTGTCTAATGGATGTGACTTAGATTCCTTAATATTTACAACCTCATTTTCTTCTAATGTTTCTACTTCGTTATCATTTCCTAAAGGCTTATTTTTACTAACCTCAATAGCTTCTTCCTCAATTACATCATCATCCTATAGGGGTAAGGTTTTAGGTGTTGGAGGAGTTTCATTAAAGGTTACATTTAAGGATTCTTCTACTTTCATAGTATGTTTATTTAAGACTATATATGCTTTACTATTTTGTGAATATCCTAGAAAAATTCCTTCGTATGACTTAGGGTCGAACTTAGTGAGATAATCTTTTGTATTAAGAACGAAACATTTACTTCCGAATACCCTAAAGTAGCCTATATTTGGCTTTCTACCTCTTAATAACTCATAAGGAGTTTTTCCTAATATTCGTCTAATAGAAACCCTATTAAGTATATATGTCGAAGTATCTACAGCGTGACACCAAAATTTTTGTGGGATAGATTGCTCATTTAACATTGTTCCACTCATTTCTTATAAAGACCTATTTTTCCTTTCTACTGCCGCATTTGATTGAGGAGTACGAGAAGCGGAAAAGTTGTGAGATATTCCATTTAAATCACAATATTTTCTGAATTGTACTTCGTTATCAAATTCCCTACCATGATCCGTCCTAATTGATACTATAGTGCATCCTAACTTATTTTGTATCATTTTACTAAATGTTTCAAATTTCTCAAAGGCTTCGGTTTTATCACTTAGGAACCTAGTTCACGTGTATCGTGAAAAATCATCTACTATAACTAAGGTGTAGCGGTTGCTACCGTCGCTCCGCACCGCGGATGGTCCGAAGAGGTCCATGTGAAGTAGTTCTAGGCATCTAGTAGTGGATACCATATTTTTAGCTTTGAGACTAGCATGTGCTTGTTTTCCTATTTTACAAGCGTCACAAAAATGTTGATCATATCTTAGACTGGGCAAGTTTCTAACTAGTTCCTTAGAGGCCAAAGATTGTATTTGTTGCATGTTCGCATGACCTAATCGCCTATGCCACAAGGTGGAGTTTTCATCTAAAGTCGCTAAGCATATCCTATCTTCCTATTTGTCTCATAGTTTCATAACGTATACGCCTCCTTTCCTAATTCCTCTACCTATGACTTTCTCATCCTTGATTATTACACTATTTTTATCGGTAAAGGTAATCCTACACTTATTATCACATATTTGACCTATACTAAGCAAGTTATATGTTAAATTATCTACATGTTCAACATTTTCAATAGTTAGAGAGTCTTGAGAGATCGTACCTTTGCCTATGATTTTTCCAACACGATCGCTACCAAAAAACAACGTTACCTCCGTTGTATGCCTTGTATGTAGAAAATAGCTTGCGATTCCCTGTCATGTGTCTTGAGCATCTGCTATCCTTTACCCACTCATCGGGCTCCAAATCAATTCATAGACATATTTCATTAGATGCTTGTGCAACGAAACATTTGTGCTTAGCCTTTTTGTCTTCATCACTAAATCTTCTCCTTCGGGTTGTTTTATTTTATCTTGTGCTCTTTGTCGCTTTCTAATAAGACTTTTGAATTCTTTAACAACTTTTGCATATTCTTCGTCTTCACTTTCGAAACTAGAATCGTCATCATCACTTAGTTCTTTCTCGATCGTCACCTCTATACAACCTTCTTGTTTACTCTTAACGTAACTCATTGGGTTTTCGGCATCATTTCCTTCACATGAAAGATTTGAACTAGTAGCACTTGTACTCATTTCAACTAAATATTTGTCTACTATACTTTCATTTGCAACTATTTTGTATGCAAGATTTTCTTTGGCTTGACATTCCTCTTGATGAAATTTTAAAAGATTTTTCCACCTGTCGTTTGCCATTTGACAAAAAAATATTCTTTCATACTCAACTCTTGGTAGAGCTTTGTATATAATCATTTTAGCCAAGTTATTTTGTTCTTCAAAAATAGTTTTTGTGGGTTAAAAATCGCCAATTGAAATGACATGCCAAAGATTATAGTCTATTGACTTCACATAACTTTCGAATCGATTTTTGCATTTAAGAAAATATTTTCAAGAAATGGTTGTTTAAAAATGATGTTCCCCTTTAAATATTTTTTCGATTCCATAGATCGATTTCAAGTTTTAAAATACAATATATTTTAAAAATCTTGTTTGACCTGCCTCTTGATACAAATTGTGGAAAACTAGAAGGGGGGGGGGGGTTGAATAGTTTTACGTCTTTTTAATATAATGAAAACGTTTTTTTTAAAAACTTCGATTCTAGTTTTATGTGAGATCAATTACTTGCACAATTAGAAACACTTATATCTAAGAAAGTATATAATGACAAAATAAGTAAGTAAAGAGATAGAGATAGAAAGATAGCACCGCGAGACAAAGGATTTATAGTGGTTCGGCTACGAATTTCCTCTTCGTCCTACTCCACTCCCCGAGCACCTAACTCGAGAGTTTTCTTCACTATGTCAACAAGCTCCCTTATGGCGGAGAAACCTTACACACCTTTGCTTATACTGTTTAACGACACCAAGCAAAATGTCGAGTTCTAATAATAGCTAGAACCAATCTCACGACTCTTCACGACTTATCACAACATCTACACAACTTATACACACCACAACTACTTCACGACTTCTCTCAACTTTACTAATTCTACTTCACAACACTACTTGTTCTTCACTACTTCTCTTTACAACTAACACTCCTAAACTCCTAATTATGAACACACTACACCTTTACAAACAATATATGCAACTAGTAAACAATATCTACAATACTTCTTTAACGTTATGTTGAAGGAGTATTCTTCTCTTGCACTTTGAATGATGAGGAATTGAATCACTTGAAACAAAGACTTATAATCTTATGATCAAATGATTTAGAAGGATGTTTAGAAAGGATTGGGACTGAAAATATTCGTGCAAAAGGTGAGGAAAAATTGCAGGAATGAACCTGTAATTATAGGCAAAGATTTCTGACAACAGGAGCGTGCCGACCCCCTTAAATGGTGGCCGACCCCCTTAAAAATAAGAGGGCCGCCCTCCTGTAACGGCCAGAAATCTTTGTCGTTTTTGGTGAAAGTTTATTTGGTGAAAACTAACTATTTTTGGTTAAAAATTTGAATTCATATATTTGTTATGAATTAAACATTTTCTTTTAATTACCAAAAGTGTTTTTCAAAAATATATAAGATGTTTATATCATTTTATAAACTTTGTAATGTTTAAATAAAAAATCCCTTTGATCATAAAATGTGTTAGACATTTGTTTATTCATACCTTAAGTGATTTTGTTGGAAGATATGATATTTGTAACTAAATACTTGTTTACGTATAGTTTTACGTTTAATTTTTTTTTTTTTTTTTTTTTTTTTGATCGTCAAAAACAAATAGATATCGAAAAATATTATTAACGTTTTATGCATTATTTATTATTCAAAAACCACAAACCTCAATGGACAATTTATGTAATTTACACTAAAAAAAAACCTTTTAATTTTATTATATAATAAAATTAAAAAATATTTTATTAAAAAATGATAATAAAATTTTAAAAAAAAATATAATAATTTTATTAATAATAAAAAAAAATATTTTTTTATTGCAAAATTTTTTGTACGTTTCATAACGTTTTGTTCGCATTACAAAAACATCCAAAAGACGGATAAGAAAAGTATAACAAATGCCAAAAACATATAAAAACGATAAAAACATAAGAAATTTTGAAAACAATGCGAAAAACGGACGAAAACTTATAAAACTTACAAAAACGTATAAAAACGATAAAAACCATAAAGAAAATTGTAGAAAGAACTTAAAAAACGTAAAAGCGTATAAGAACATATAATGACGTCCAAAAAAAATCTAAAAACGGATAAAACTGTACAAATACTTATAAAAAGGTATAAAAAAAAAACTGAAAATTTTTTTTTTTTTTTTTTTTTTTTTTTTTTTTTTTTTTTTTTTTTTTTTTTTGTAATAAATTTCAAAGAAAGTTAAAAAAAAAAGTTTTAAATTACTTTTATTATAATAAAATTAAAATTAACATTTTTTCAAATTTTATTATCATTTTTTAATAAAATTAAAAAAAATTATATTTTTTTATATTAAAATTAAAAAAAATCGTTTAATAAAAATTAAAAGTTTATTTATTTATTTATTTATTTATTTTTCTTACATAAATTGTCGTTGTGGTTTGTATTTTGAGAGGGAAAACCCAAATTACAAGTTTAGCCCTCACGTTAGTCCATCTATTCAACTGAGGTCCTTTTTAACGCTTGTTTGGACTTGGGTCGAAATTTTGAGAGGTACCGCAACATTCTAAAAACACAGGGACCAAACCTGATAAAAAAAAGCACAGGGACAAGATCCGTAAAAATCAGAAAACCACAAGGACCATTTAAGTAATTAACTCTAACTAATAGTTATCGTCGTACCTTTGACTTAAATAACAAATGAATAAATATGTTCACCTAAAATATATTGAAAGTTAATACGAAACCCTAGTGGTGCTTGTTTGTTTATTGCATCCTTGATCATTATGTTTTGAGCTGTGGAAAAAGTAAGATGAATCATCTTTATCGTCATCCGTCAACTCGTTATGGTAAAATTCTTTTATTTAATTAGTTTACTTGTATTTTATTTTTATATATTTGTTCTGTTTTGGTTTGAATAATAAGTTATAATAATGAATTAGTGGATTTCTCTTATAAAAGGATGAACCTTAAACTTTGTAACAACCATTTTAAGGATTATTCAAACACAATCCGAATTGAATTAAGCAATAATAAAATTGCAGAAGGTGAATGTTTTAGTAGTAAAGTGTAAAACACTCAAGAATGTGATATTCCCTTCGTTTGTTAAAACTTAAAAAAACAAGCTGAAAAATATGTATTTCGATCACAAAGATATCATCTTAACCCTAGCAATCATGCAGCATGCCGTCGAGTCTATCTGACTTCAAGGACAAAGTGTTCCATAGCTTCTACCATTATGTCGAGTGAGACAAAAGTGATTTATAGTGCAGCTCCTGCATTGGGTCATCATAATCTCAAGGTACCTTCATTGTGTATGTCTTAAAAAATGGTATTTTTGTTTGCTTACTTGAGACAATTTTTCTATTTAACAGAGGGCACACAAAGAATGCAATGCAAGAGTTACTTATATTTTGGAGTGTCTTGAAAAAGCGAAACTCACTCCAAAGGTATTAATTTCGGTAGGCAATAATTCTGTCTTTAACTCCTTTTCATATAAAAATAATCTATCATTTGCTGGGATTAATATGTTGTCAGTTTGTGATAATTGCATAACAATGTAACTTTAGTTCAATTTTGCTGTTAACATGACATGTTATGATGTGGTGGAGCCTTAAATTGTCTAATATGAATCTTTTGAAACAATATTTCGTTTCTGCTTACATGTTTGCAGTTTCGAGGTTCTCAAATCATTCAACTTGATAATATTAGAATAGCTACAATGGAAGAGATTACAAGTGTGCATTCAAGATCTTATGTTTCCTGTCTTGAGAAGGTAATACATGTTTTCTTGTCAGTTGTCATGAACAAAAGAAGAGTATCTAAATCTCTCAAATTATCACCTTGTTTGGTGTTGCATTGCAAGTAGAATAGTTTTTTTGTTTTTGTTTTTTTATTGGTAAAAGGGTATTTCCTTGAACTTTTAAAATTACAATAGTTAAAGACACAATAACTTGCCCATAACTATGGATGAAATATGACATGCCATGTACTATCACCCAAACAACCACTAAGCTATTATGATATGTATACATGCCAACAACGTTCTAACACTTTTTTCACTATCTTAATTTTTGAGATATACAGATTAGATATGGAGGTGTTTGGAAGTAATTAGGAAGGAATAAAGCATCTTAAAATTTCTTGACAATTAGTATATGGTGTTTGGACAAACAAAATGATTATTTGAGTATATAAGACATGTGTGAGTTTCATACCAACTTCAACAAAAGAATACTGATTATCTAGCATCTAGCTAGTAATAAAATTCGCCATTCAAAGAAATAAACTGATTATCTAAGGGTAAAAGAGACAATTTTACTTATTTATGTCATCCTTAACAATCTATCCTAAAATGAGAGACTTTTACTTTCATCTCACAGAACGTCTTAAAAAGTGTCACTTTTGGTCATATTATCTATAATTAATCGCATAAATAGTCATGATTTTAACATCAACTATAGCGCACTGAGCCACACTGAACACTTAAATAATTTGCCGCAGCCCGTTATGTTACAGAGCTTTTGTATATTATTATATGATTATGATTATGCGCTATCACTTAATGACATAAAAAGCACACACATCTAAATGGTATTATATGTATTGGCATTAACGAACTAATTGTCTTATGTTCCCTGTCAAAATCTGAATGCATTAGTTTAATTTATAGATAACTGGATGGGCAGAGGATTATGAACATGGCGTCTTACAATATCAAGACACTGGACCCTCATACGTCACTACCAAGGTAACATGATTTATGATCATACTAATTTCAAACATAGAAAAATGTTAGCTGAATTAATATAATCTGATATAACCACTTTTGAGCTTTTTAAAACCTTGGTATTGACTCTAATGATTTTTTGGAGTAATCCAAGAGTCTATTAGTCATGGTGACAAAGTTTATCATTTGGTTTATAACAATTTTTGGGATTATGATAAACAATGCATGCAGACACTTGAGGAGTCTTTGGTTGGTGCTGGAACAGGCCTATCCGTGATTGATTCTGTGGTAAGCTTGGTCATACAATAGTAAAATTTTGTTAGTGGCCAAATAATGTATTGAATTGAGTTATGTTTAATTTTTCATAGGTGGCAGCATCAAAAATAAATGTGTACTCTCCAATTGGTTTTGCATTGATAAGACCTCCTGGAAATCATGCTCCTCCAAACGGGGTGTTGCCCATGGGATATTGTATTTTAAATAATATAGCTATTGCAGCTCGATATGTTCAACGTGTTCATGGACTAAAGCGTGTTTTCATCATCGACTTTGATGTTTTTCATGGGAATGGGACTAACGATGCATTCACTGATGACCCAGATGTATTCTTTTTTTCAGTACACCAAGTAAGCAACAACCAACTTTTCATGAAACAATTTATCATCTTCTTTTAATGTTATACTTAATTTTGTTATACAGTGCGACATTGATTTGAATATAATATCTGTAAATTTCTATCATAGCATCTCAATTTAGCTTTGAATATTATATAATTATATTCAGGACGGAGGCTACCCTCGTGATACGGGCACAATTGATGATATAGGGTCTGGGAATGGTGAAGGAACAACACTTAATTTGGCATTACCAGAACTTTCGGGTGATATAGCGATGCAAAGTGTTTTTGACGAGGTCATTGTACCGGCTGTACAAAGATTTAAGCCAGATATTATTCTTGTATCAGCTGGGTGATTTTCTTCTTTCATCTACCAATTTACACATTTCTCAGCATTCTTTTTTTTAATTATTTTTTTTCCTCGTAGATATGATGGACATGTACGCGATCCGATTGGAAACTTCCAGATGACAACAGGAGGGTATTACACGCTATCATCGAACATCAAGCAGCTTGCAAAAGATGTTTGTGGTGGCCGATGCGTGTTTTTCTTGGAAGGAGGATATTTTCTGAATGCTCTTGCAAATTCGGTTGTTGAATCTTTTCGCGCTTTTGTCGGAGAACCGAGCATGCCACCAGATTACAACTACAACTTCTTCTTGGATGATGAACCATCTGCTAAAGAAGTTATTCAAAGGATCAAGCACTTGCATTCTCTTTAATTAATAGTAGTACAAAATAAATTTCCCTACATGGTATTTGTTTGTTTTGGTAATAATATACCTTTTTTGTTTTAGCCAAAGGTGTTGTATTGGCATTAAGTATATTTTAACGGTATAGATTCATTAGAACAAGCGAAATGCTAGAAAATTACAAATAAAGTAAAGAGTAAATTTCAAAAATCGTCCTCGTTGTTTGGCCAAATTGCAGGTTTAGTCCTTATCCTTTCGAAAGTGCACTTGTCGTCCTTGTGAGGAACTTACAAGTGTACTCTTGGTCCCTGACCAATATTAAATGACTAAATTACCCTCACAGAAACCTAAGTGAAAGGGAAGGCGCTTTAGCCATGGACACATTGTGCACTTGTAAGTTCCTCATAGGGTTGATGAGTGTAATTTCAAAAGGATAATGACTGAACATGCAATTTGACCAAATCACTTGGATGATTTTTGCAATTTAAAGAAAAGGAGTTACATTTTTCCATCCATGTTTTAACCATAAGTCTTTGTTTGGCCGCCTTTCATTGAATTCATTGAGAAAGTTTCCAAAGCTCTCAAAGTGCTGATTGGACCACTATATCGAATGCGATTCTATGATTATTATGCATCGGCCATCTCTGTCAACGTTTTCCAATGCCACAGATTTGTTGATGCTTTTTCCGACAATCACTATGGCTATCCTGATGGGTGAGTCAATTTTGTATCATAACACATCACTTAAATCCTGAGTCTTGACAGTATGGGCATTGATGAGGACGAGTTTGGCAACAAGTCAAATCAGTGCAATACATGTCGGTACAGGTCACATTTGGTTGTCCTGTACACTTTTTGTCCATGGTCATAAAGTTGCATAAAAATGTAGTTTGTTACTGGATACTTTTGCGAATAGTTTATCAGTTTATGTATGAAAAAGGTTTATAGTTTGCAGTTTCATAGGATATATGGGGTGTTTGCGATTCCAGTTCTGATATGTATATTAACATTTGAGTTAACTACATTTTTGGTCCTTGTGATTGTATCTGAATTTCACTTTTGGTCCAATTTTCAAAAAAGAAGTGATTTCAGTCAAAAAGGCATAGTTTGTTTCCACTTTTGTTCTAATTTTACTAACAAAGTTAGTTCAGTTAGTTAAGTGTGGCAACATTAGTCCTTTAACCTAACGGTCGTTTGCAACATTAGTCCTTTATACCAAAGATCGTTTGCAACGTTAGTCATTTCAGTTAGTTAGTACTTATAAAAAAAATTCTAAAAAAATTATAGAAAAATGTTTTTTTGTCAAAAAAAAATTTTATTCCAAAAATTTTTTACCAAAAAAATAATTCGAATTTTTTTTTAAGATTTTTTTTGTTTAAATTTTTCCTTAAAAAATTTTTTACAAATTTTTTTATTAAAATTTTTTTTGAATTATTTTTTTTGGAAAAAAAATTTCTGAAAAAAATAATTTGAGAATCTTTTTTTAGAAAAAAAATTCTAAAAAAAAATCTGAGCTTTTAAAAAATGTATATACATTATAACATGTTAGTATTTTGTTTGAACACGAATGCAGAAATCAAAAGCAGAATTTAATGGGAATTTAGCACTTATAAATCTTATAGCGTTTCTATTAGAGACTATAATTACCTTATCATCTATGTCTCTTATATGTCGTATATACATTGCAAAAATGTGTGTTAAATGTATATACATTTAAAAAAAAAAAAAAAAAAAAAAAACCAAAGTTCACACACATTTTTACACACGTTTTTTTTAGAATTAAAAAAAAATTAGAAATTTTTTTAGCATTGCCATTGTTTAGAATTTTTTTTTAGCATTGCCATTTTGCAATTTTTTGAATTTTTTTAGATTTTTTTTAAATAAAAGTTTTTTTTATTTTATTTTTTATTTTAGAAGTTTTTTAGGAAAGTTTTTTTAGAATTTTATTTTAGAAAAAAAAATTCTAGAAAATTTTTTTCTAATTTTTTTTTCCGAATTTTTTTTAGGAAGAAAAGTTTTTTTGACATTTTTAAATTTTTTTTCAAATTCTTTAAGAAATTTTTTTATTAGAAATAAGTTTTTTTCCTTAATTTTTTTTTTCGATTTTTTTTGGAATTTTTTTTTAGAAAAAAACATTTATTTAGATTTTTTTTGGAAATTTTTTTAGAATTTTTTTTAAGTACTAACTAACTGAAAGGACTAATGTTGCAAGCGTTGCAAACGATCTTTGGTATATAGGACTAATGTTGCAAACGATCGTTAGGTTAAGGACTAATGTTGCCATACTTAACTAACTGAACTAACTTCGTTAGAAAATTGGACCAAAAGTGGAACCAAACTATACCTTTTGGACTGAAATCACTTCTTTTTTGAAAATTGGACCAAAAGTGAAATTCAGATACAACCACAAGGACCAAAAAAATGTAGTTAACTTAACATTTTTTTTTTTATCTAGATTCATAAAAATAGTTTTTATTGTGTTCAGGAATATTTTGGGAGAGTATTTCCAGTAATGAGCAAAATAAGCAATTTTAATATGGATTCCCAAACACCCTCACAATAACACATTCATTGTACAATTACTTTACGACACATACCTCACCCATTTAGCTTCGGGGTAGCTTAAGAGTCGACCTTTTTTATAGAATACGACACACATATTGAATTTATACGACAAGTTTTAACTTTGAATGAAGGCATTCCTCCCTCACATGCATTTGCTATCAATGAAACCGAAAGAAATAAAAAAAACCACTGCCAGAAGAAAGCCGAGGAAACAAATAGGAAGAGCACTAACTAATTAAGTAAATATATAAAAGACTTCGTATGCGAGCATAAATCTCATCACCCGTAGAGAGAGCCGGAGGCTCTTTAAATAATGAAAGAGGGGACTCCATAATATTACAAATAGGAAGAGGGGACTCCATAATATTACTAATGCATCAGTAGTTACCTCATCCAACAATGCCCTATCCAATGAGGCTCTTTAAATAATGAAAACGGACCACGTCATTTGAAATGCCATAACATTAAGTTGAGTCAAAAATCTAAAAACCGTGAACTGGTCTACCTGTTATATTATAACCAAAATATGTTCCCTTGTATAGAAATTGACTGAAGGTGTGCTCTATCTATGTGCAATATGCCCAAACTATAAGAGATGGTTGGATAGTAATAAAAGGCAACGCTTATTGTAAAAAAAAAACATCTAATTCATGCGATGCCAATAACTGGAAATCATAGAGAAAGATGCTACTTTTACCTTGTGCTAAAGAATGTAAATATTAAAAGGTAACTGTAACTGTATTAAAAGTAACAGTAAATGAATTCATTGCACTAATTCGTTTGTCTATATAAATGCCTAAGATTATAGTGTGACTTTCAAAGTTAAAAAGGACAGCCGCCCATGTTTAAGAAATCATTTACTCATCTTTAAACCACAACCAAAACCTCTGAAAGACTGCACTATATATTCACAAATAACATGAGGTCACCATGAACACGCTAGTCAGGCATGATCAGGTACAACAATCAAGCCGGTCCAGAACAAAGTTGTGATTAATATCAACATCTTATCAGCAAATTTGGGTTCATTTGAGTGTGGGTTTAAGAAAAAAAAATGAAAATGAAACGGCTTCAAACCAAACGGACCAAAAGAACAACATCCGAGCACAAACGAAAATAAAAATAAACAACAATAACAAGAACATCAATCATACCCGGTTACTAGACTCGACACACACAAACATCAAACACGGATACCAAACTAGTTTCTATTTCATGTTTTTATTATACATAAATCTTTTGTTCCCATTGTTTTCTAGCTAAACCCGGACCAAGTTGACTCAACTAGAAAACAGAGAGTTGTGAGGAGTTTGAGGGTGCCTGTTGTTGTAGATCATGAAGAGGAGGGTGTGTGGAGTGGATTGGTGGTGGCGGTGGAGGGTTGCAGGTAAAATAGTGAGGACAAAAGAGTGTGTTTGTTTATTTATTATTACAAGGACCATTTTTGCAATTTCTCTTAAACACAAAAATAGATGGGGCGCCGGTTTTAAGTACATGGACCATTCATGTAATTTTATTAAACTTCTCCGATTCTCATTCCCGAGCTCACAACTTATACTAGGAGTGTCCAAAACATTTTCTAGTGTGCGCCATTGATTTTAAATAAGTTTTTCCATGAAATTTAACTATAAATACGTTTGTATTAAATAAACGTGCCAAAGTTTACTAGATCCTCGTATTATTAGGTTTTCCTAGTGGCCGACTCACGTAGTGCCCTAATAAAAATCACACAAGCATTCCAAGAATAATCCAACATAAAACGATCATTTTAGATAATCAAATATCAATAAGAGTCATATTCTAAAATATATTCAGAAAACAATTTCAGGTTATATAACGATTTAATTTAATTTATACTCTTGATATTTAAAATAGCTCCCTAATTTACCAGTTTTCACATAGATATATGCTGTTTCTCTAGCTTCTTGGTATAACTTTTAGTATAATTTTTCGCCGTTAAAAAAAAATATATATAAATAAATAAAAATAAAAAATAAATAAAAATAACAACCTTAAAGTCAACACGCCACCTTTGGTCAAAAGACAAATTAAAGAGAATGCAAGTGCTTGATCTTTTGAATAACTTCTTTAACCTTTAAGGACGGTTCTTCAACCAAGAAGAAGTTGTACTTGAAATCTGGAGGTGCGCTCGGTTCTCCAACAAAAGCACGAAAAGATTCTACAACGGAATTTGCAAGAGTGGTCAGATTAGATCCTCCTTCCAAGAAAAATACGCATCGACCACCACACACATCTTTTGCAAGCTGTTTAATGTTTGATGTTAGCGTGTAATACCCTCCTGTTGTTAACTGGAATCTTCCATGCGGATCAAGTACATGTCCATCATATCTATGAATAAACAAAATACGGACTTTAGAAATGAAAGCAAGAAATTATTATAATGGTTTTGGTAGATGAAAGAAGAAAATCACCCTGCTGACACAAGAATTATATCTGGCTTAAATTTTTGAGCAGCTGGTACAATCACCTCATCAAACACATTCCGCATGGCCACATCCCCTGTGAGTTTTGGCAATGCCAAATTAAGTGTTGCTCCTTCACCATTCCCATGCCCCAAATCATCAACTTTTCCTGTATTATGAGGGTAGAGTCCGTCCTATAATATTTGAGCCAACATTAAGATCTGATAATAATTAATGACACACGTATCTGATACTAAAAAAATAAAATCCAATATCTTTAGTAATTAAAGGTATGAATGAATATTTGGTTGGTTGTTGCTTACTTGGTGAACTGAAAGAAAGAATACATCCGGGTCATCATGGAATGCATCATTAGTCCCATTTCCATGATGAACATCCGTATCGATGATGAAAACACGCTTTAGTCCATGTACACGTTGGGTATATCGAGCTGCAATAGCTATATTATTAAAAACACAACTTCCCATCGGGACCTTCTTATATGGAGAAGCATGATTTCCAGGAGGTCTTATTAATGCAAAACCAATTGGAGGGTTCTCACTGACTTTTGATGCCGCCACCTACAATAATAAATTCACCAATAACAAATAACCCATTCACAAATAAATTCGCGACATCATTATGAGGTCAAGATTACCACAGAATCAACTACGGATAGCCCTGCTCCAGCAGCAACGAACGACGACTGAAGCGTCTGCACTCATTGTTTACAATGATCCCAATATAAATGATAGACTTAGTCACATACCATAACTGAACATACACAACTATGTGGTTCAAATATATAGCTGATAGCTTAGAGTCGATTCCATGATTAGAAAAAAATAATAATAAATAAGTAATAAATAAAAGAAAAAAAAACTAATAAACTACTATTTTGGATTAACCTATATTTATGCATCATTTTTCAAATTAACATAGAATTCTGTTACCTTGGTAGTAACATATGTGGATCCAATGCTATCAAATGGTAAGATGCCCTCTCCGGAAGCATCAAGCTCTTCCATTATCTACATATATAGAGAGTTAGGATCAAATAAGAAAAAATGTTAAAACGAGAAGGATGAGAAATACTATAACCATATATATACGGAAGAAGGAGATCGATTTACAAAAGAATTAGTTAAAAAAGTTAATGCAGATGTATTAAAGCATTAGATGTGTGATTTGAAATAATTATGTGGTATTGGATAATACACTAATACTCAGTCGAAGGTAACAAGCTCTGCAACAAATCAAATTAAATCAGGCTTCTGCAATTGATTCAAGTGTTTAGATGTACTGTTGTTGTTTGATGTATGATATGACAAAAACCGACTTTTTGGGGAGAAAAAAGAGAGACGTTTTGTGAAATAAAAGTAAAAGTCTCACTTTAGGTGAAACTGTTAAGGAGTAGGTATATACGTAAATTAATTCATTTCACCTTGGAGAATCAGTTCGCATTTGCTGGGGTTGATATGAAACTAACACTGTATTATACTCAAATGATTGTTTTGTTTCTTCAAACACCAAAAACTAGTTGAAATAATATCATTGATAATTACTTCGATACACAATTCCAAACACCTTTATCTCTAAATGGTATATCTCGCAAATCAGTATGATGAAAATATTGTTATGTTGTTGGATCGTATATATATAATGTGTCATAATAGCTTTCCTCTATATATTAGATTAGATTAGATGAAACAATAATTATTTGTTATTCAACACCAAACAAAACAGTTGTGAATTAATAACTATCCATAATCTTCGCAGTTATGAATAACATTCTTTTTTTCATGACAAGAAAACATACATTACCTTCTCAAGGTTAGAAACGTAAGATCTGGAATGTACGCTTGTAATATCTTCCATTGTAGCAGTTCTAATATTATCAAGTTGAATGATCTCAGACCCTTGTAACTGCAAGCATATGATATATATGTCACATCAGTATAAATGAAATTTTACTTATGACTCGATTCATATTATTAAAAGGCTACTCTCAATTAAATTTTGTTCATGATCCTCCACCTTATCAACACATGCCATGTCAGTAAAACTTGACTAAACTTACATTCTTATGCAACTAACCCAGATTAAAAAAAAAAAAAAAAAAACAGTTCCCAGCTCATAGATTGATATATTATTAATAACAAGAAAATATCAAAGATTCAATGTAGCCAACTGTAACTGAAATGCCTTCAGATGTTTTTATGTACCTTTGGAGTGAGGTTTGCTACTTCAAGACAGTCCAAAATACAAGTAACTCTTCTTCTGCATTCCCGGTGTGGCTCCTGTACGTAATGTAGTTTACATGTAAAAGCCAAGTCGTCAAATTAAATAATATAGTTTATATGTCTAACTGGTTCAAATGGCCGTGGTAAAAGATAAAGGATCAAATGTACCCAGTGATGACCCAGTCCAGAAGCTACACTATAAATCACTTTTGCACCACTACTCGCATATGTCTCATTCAGTATCATAGAAGAAGCTATGGAACACTTGGTTCTTGAAGTCAGAAAGACTTTACGACAGGCTGCGAAATTTGTTAGGAATTAAGATTATATCTTTGAATTCAAAAGATACATATTTTTCAGCTTCTTTATTTGAGTTTTAACACACAAAAGGAATATCGCATTCTTGATTGTTTTACCAGTACGTAAAACATTCAACTTCTGAAAACTGAATTAATCTTAGTCTTGATTGTTTATAATATATATATTCACCTTTTCACCAAATAAAACAATAATCATTAAAACGGGTATTCAAACAAAAAACAGCACAATTAAATGAAAGAAAATTATACCTTGAAGAGCAGATCGATGATGACAAAGGTGCTTCATTTTACTTTTTCCAGCACTTAGTTGACTAGGGTTCTTTTGTTAAGTTTCGATATTTTGGGGGAAAATAGTTTATTCATTTGTTACTTTGTATTTATAAGGTTTTACCCACTTTTTAAAAGTACGTAAAAATGACTTTNTTGTAGTGTGTATTGCAACATCAAAAGAGTCTCTTATTACATCATTAAAATCGTCGAGTCCCTCCAAGAAGATAATCAAGGAGATCTTCCAGGTAATCCAACATTGCACCATACCGATATCATATTCCACAAATCAGCCACCACCTTGCACTCGATAAATAAGTGTTTAGATGCCTCTATATCCCTGTTGCACACCGGACATCTGCGTAGAGTCTGTCAATTCCTTTGGGATCCAAATTGTAACGAGTAGGGAGACGATACAAACTTAATCATCACACATGAATGACCTTAATGGAATTAAAGATTCCAATTCCATCTTACCCGATCAATTTCTAAAGACAGAATTGAGTATTCCAGACACCATGCTCTCACGTAGTGTTTGGTATGCATGAATTAAAGTTGTAATGGAATATATAAATCATTATGATGGAATTAAAAAATGTAGTTGTTTGAATTTTGTAATGGAATAATTTATTCAATGGTTCATTCCATTACGTCTATAACTACTAATCTCATTACGTAGTCACCCCCTACTTTTTTTTTTTCATTCCATTACGACATGGAATCACATTTTGCTATATTCCATGCATTTCATTCCTATCCAACGTCCATTGCGTCATACCAAACAACATGCGTAAATGCTTTATTCCATTCCAACAAGCAACCAAATAGATCAATGGAACGGTAATGACTCATATAGTTACTATATTCATTCTATTACATTGTATTAGTATCAAGATTCAAGGTGGATTCGGGTGGTCTAGGTTAATGATAATAATAAAACATACACTAGTACAAACAGGTCTATTGCCGACGACTTATTTTGGAATGTGCCGACGTCATGACGAAACTTAGTCGGCGAGAGTAAGTCGACAATGCCCCATCGGGACTTATTGTACCGACGTCTTTTGCCGACCCTCAAGTGGGGCCAACAGCCATTTTTAGTCAAACAAAATGGTGGTTCGACAAATTTTGTTCCGACGCCATTTCGTCGGTATACTAATTTTAATTAACAAAACTAATTAACCATTGGGTCAAACAGTCAACGAGTCAAACGGTCAACGTATGAATATGCCGACGCCATGTCGACGAGGCTGTAAAAGGTCAAACCAAAAAGTCAAACAGGTCAAACAAGAAAGTCAAAATTATAACTTATTTGTCGACGACATGGCGTCGGTATTATTATATATGCAGCCTGCACAGCAGTAGATTTTCAGATTTTTTCCGGAAATTTTTCCGGAAAAAATCCACACAACCCAAACCTGTATACATAATCCAAAACTCTATACCAACATGCCAATATCCCAAAACAACTTGTAACGGCTAAAACACTTATATATAATCGATAAACACCCTCAAATACATTAAAACGTTTCAAATTCTCCAAAACGGGCGGTATAATCTACAGATCAAGCTGCCAATAGCACAAAAGCTGCTATATCCGCAATGTTCAAGTTGCCAAAATGTTAAAGTTTAAAATAATAACATACGGATGAGTCAATAGCATACGGATGGACAAAGTCAATGTGTTAAGTGTTAAAGTGTACAAAATACGGATGAGGATCAAGCATAAGGATGGAGAAAACACCTTCACATGCCCGCCTCGCCACTCCCTGAACCTGCCTCGCCCATGCCAGTCCCACTGCCCGAGCCTACCTCGGTTTGAGACTCCATCTGGCTCATCAACTGGGTCCACAGATCGAGCTTAGTCTTCATTACTTTCATAATTTCATTGAGTTGGAGCTTAGCTTGCTTAGATTCTTCTTCAACTTCTTTGATCTTCTTATCTTTATTAGCAAACATCTTTGTCATTCTCGGGTGTGGTGTACGAATCGGAAGGCGGCATGGGCAACCTTGTCTTGCTAGTACCACACCCTACCCCTACCGGCTATATAACCCCGCTGCTTGCCCTTTAAAACCTTGGCAAGTATATGTAGGATCTAAACCTTGATAGATCTTTGAGCCTGTGGATCGATAGTATACTAATGTAATCACTAGCAAACTATATAGAGAATCTATGTATATACTTGTATTATAGCGGAAATTAAACACAAGTAACAAGAACACGAATAACTAATAATGCTTGATCCTCTATGGATCTATATTAATCACTAAAGATTATATTGTAATATCGTACATAATGCATAGGACGTGGGTTCCTTTTATACTACAAGAAACCATAAACCCTTCTTACAAGAAACGAATAACATAAAACTATAAAAGATATTCTATATCTTGTCCTAAAATAAACTAGACATATCCGTTCTAAAGCATTCCTACGGATGAACTATATCAGCAGGAACCATATTATCAGCAGAAACCACTAAAGCTTCAGCAGAACCTGTCAGCAGTCTACATCAGCAGAAATCAATAATTCCTAACAATCCTCCCTTAATATTGAATTTGACATGGTTAACTTCAAGATTCTAGATAGATCTTTAGCATGCAGAACCTGAGGATTGAGACTTGAACATTTGCAGCAAAATAAAGTACCAGCAGCAACCAATATCAGCAGCAACTAGCAACCATCTTTGAAGAACAAGGAACCAACAGCAACTCCTCTATGTCAGCAGCAACCAGAACCAACAGCTACATGAGTAGATTTGATAAGCCTTTACCAAGTAGCTACCCACTCTTGGGCTAGCTAATCCTTTGGTGGAATCATGAAATCACCCTGGTGAACTAGTAACCAGTCCAACACTTAGAACATGAATCATTGGTGTGTTGAAATACCCTAATGATTTTTTGTCAAATCATCACAGCCATAAACGGATTTGACATGTCTTCACCCGTAGATGTTTGCTCAGGACTAGTCAATTCTTTGGTTGATTAAATCACCTTGGTGAATTGAGTACCAAATATGGTATTCCACTGCCTTTACCACAAGCCATATACATGTGGGCTAGTCAATTCTTTGGATATTCAAAGAATAAGATCCATGGTGAATTGAATACCATTTCAACTCTCAACTGTGAAGCATGGGTGAGCTGAGTACCCAATACTTTTTAGCAAACTATTACAGCTATNTTGGTGTGTTGAAATACCCTAATGATTTTTTGTCAAATCATCACAGCCATAAACGGATTTGACATGTCTTCACCCGTAGATGTTTGCTCAGGACTAGTCAATTCTTTGGTTGATTAAATCACCTTGGTGAATTGAGTACCAAATATGGTATTCCACTGCCTTTACCACAAGCCATATACATGTGGGCTAGTCAATTCTTTGGATATTCAAAGAATAAGATCCATGGTGAATTGAATACCATTTCAACTCTCAACTGTGAAGCATGGGTGAGCTGAGTACCCAATACTTTTTAGCAAACTATTACAGCTATCAACGGATTTGTTGTGTCTTTACCAAAGCCGTACCCTTTGGACTAGCCAACTCTTTGATGGAATGCAGTCATCATCATGGTGAGTTGAGAACCATTTGTGTGGTAATTAATCAACACCAAAACCTGCAGATAACAAAGAGCAACAACTATACAAATCCAAGTTAGTAAAAAGTACACAGGGTTTATTTTATTTATTTTTATTTTTTTTATTATTTTTTTTAACTAATAATGAAAATAAGAAAGATACAAAAAAGAATACAAAATACCCAGACCAAGTAGGCTTGTGAGTCCGAATCCTAGCCTTGATCAAACGAACCTATTGCTCAGCAAAAGTCCTATCATTTCCAATTGGATTAGGTGGAATTGCCAACTTATGTCTAAGCATCTTCTCCGTAAGGCTCAATGACAAAGGATAATCCTTGTCCAAGAACATAGAGACAAAAAGACCAGATGTAGTCTCCACCACATGAACATAAGGAAAAGGATAGAACTTCCAGCTAGATAATTTCCACTTATGATTATGCTTCCAAACTGGAAAACCAGCACCAGTGGGAGACTGAGAATCAAAGAGCACCTGAAGATTACCCAATAAATAAAGCCCAACACCTTTAGCAGTATGAGTGGAATAGTATGTTAATACAAATAATGTCAAAAACGTTATTCGCATTATTCGATCTTCTTGTGTTTTGATAATCACAAAATATAAAGACATGTTACGTAAAGTTACGGTTAATAAGTTTTTAACCGAGGAAACTCGTTACTTCTACGTAGCTTCTACAACGTCACTTCAGGTATGAACAAACTTTATACCGTCATTAGTTTGGTGATCAAAGAAGTTTTTATTTTCTTATAAACTTACATTTTTAAGTTTAACAAAACATTTTCACAAAAGTATTTTTGTGTTTTTAAAGAAATGTGTTATTAAGAAAATATATTCAAATTCAAATGTGTAACAACTAGTTTTCCCCCCAAAATAGCTGAAACTTCACCAGATAAGTTTTCACCACGTCAGGACAAAAATGGACAAAAATGGAGCGTTTTTGTCTGGACGGTCCCTTAAAGGGCTCGATGGTCCCGTAGTGATAAAGGACCATCGCCTATTTACGGGACCGTCTGGTCTGTCCTGTCGCCTATAAATACTGAACTGTTACACTTCAGAAACAAGGATTTTCACATACAAAACTTTTTGTTTTCATTTTCCCTTTGAGTCTTTGATCACTATAACATGTCGGTATATGTTTATGAGTGATTTCCTCTTCCGTAAAGTGTAAGAGAAGAACTCTCGACATCAATGAAGTCTCGAGATGTTATAGGTGTCCACACACAAACGTAACAAGTGTTACGGTGATAGGTCCTGTAAATAATGTCATTGTTATCCGACTTGTGTGTGAATCGAGGAGGGGATATTTATGTGAACTTGGATGGTGATGTTGATCCAAGAAGTGTTGTAACTAGATTAGTTCATGTATTGGTGTGAGGAGAATAATGACCTAGTGTGTAGGATAGGATCTTGTCGAGTTATTATGTAAAGACTTGGATCGGGTGATGATCTAAGTGAGTAATGTGTGTAGTCTTGGTTTGGGTGAAGAACCAAGCATGNTAGGTCCTGTAAATAATGTCATTGTTATCCGACTTGTGTGTGAATCGAGGAGGGGATATTTATGTGAACTTGGATGGTGATGTTGATCCAAGAAGTGTTGTAACTAGATTAGTTCATGTATTGGTGTGAGGAGAATAATGACCTAGTGTGTAGGATAGGATCTTGTCGAGTTATTATGTAAAGACTTGGATCGGGTGATGATCTAAGTGAGTAATGTGTGTAGTCTTGGTTTGGGTGAAGAACCAAGCATGTCTAGTGTGCGAAGGCTTGGTTCAGGTGAAGAACCAAGTGTGTCAAAGTGTGAAGGCTTGGTTTGGGTGAAGAACCAAGTGTGTCAAATATGAGAAGACTTGGATCGGGTGAAGATTCAAGATGGACAAGAGTGCTTGTTCGTGTGGCCACGTGGGCCTTGCAATAGATTGGTTGTAGCTACGATTAGAACTCGACATTATGCTTAGTGTCATTAAACCTTGTGTAAGCATGTGTACGGATTGCTCTGCCTGAAGGAGTGTGTTGATATAGTGATTGATAACTCTCGAGTGTGGTACTCGGGGAGTGGAGTAGGACGGAGAGTGAGCTTCGTGCCGAACCACCATAAATTGCCGCGTCTCTCTGGTTGTGTTCTTTCTTTACTCTTTACTTTACTTATTAGTTTATGCATGTTATTAGCTACATAACAAGTAGAATTCAATAAGTTTGCAAAAGAGTACAAACCGAACCTAAAAACGGCGAAACGTTTTAAAAACTAAAATGAAACGGTGAAACTATTCAACCCCCCTTCTAGTTTCTACATAGTACTTGGTCACCATGCCATAAAGGGTGATGAGATCCTGTCTTTGCACAAGATGCAGAATTTCTTGCAAAAAGGTGAAATGCGTAGTTGGCTTGTCCATCCTATGTATAGTGTTAACCTGACCATCAGTCACCTCCCAATGTACCAACACATTAACATAACCCTCTGGAAAATCTTCAACAGACCCTTCCTCAATAAATGAGCTATCTTCAGCCTCTAAGTCAACATGGCCAGAATATCCTCTCCTGGAAGCCATACATTATCCTTCTTCCAGGAGTATAGATTGAATTTCTAGGAGGAGAAGGAGGCTCATCTGTAGGCACATCAGGTTCATCAACAGCTTTGGAAGAAGATGATGGAACACCAGCTGGATCAGTAGGTGGCAAGTTGATGCGCGTGATGTGTCGTTGCGGTTTAGCAGTGTTAATGCCTATTCAAGTTTTACATTTATATTTAGCCGACTTATCAATAACACACACACTTAACGAGCGGTGTACCCGGTCAGTATGTATATAATGGTATGTAGAGTGTCGATCACTAAGAGTGGAATGATTTATCTAATTAACCTAATCAGTATTTTAATATCCTAAGTTAGTTTTACAGCCTAATCTAATACAAGAGGGTTCAGCCTGAGAGACTGGCACAGATTGCTTTTATTAAACAGTAAATTAAACTAATGAGCACGAATTAACGAATAGCATTGATGCGTGTCGCGTGTCGTTGCGGTTTAGCAGTATTAATGCCTACTCAAGTTTTAAATTTATATTTAGCCGACTTATCAATAACACACACACTTAACGAGCAGTGTACGCGTTCAGTATGAATATAATGGTAAGTAGAGTGTCGATCACTAAGAGTGGAACGTATTATCTAGTTATTCTAATCAGTATTTTAATATGTAAGTTAGTTTTACAACCTAAGTTAACTGTTGTGACAACTGGTAAATTTGAGAACCTGATTTGAACTACGATTTATAATTAAAAATGAATCGTTAATTTTATTGAAACGGTTTTCAGAAATTACGAGAATTGATAATTGATTATGTGGAATGTGATGCGTATCGTTGATTATTTATGTGGAATATTTTGTCGTGGAATCATTTCCATTTCGTTAAGTAGGCACTACTTCGACTCTGGCACTAGGAAACCTAATAATGTGAAAATTTTAATTAACGGTCGCGTTTATATATTAAACGGACGTATTTATAATATAATTGCGTGGAAAGATAACTTTGAAAAATGATGACGAGTACGTGAACGCGTGTCGAGGATTTTTTTTTGAAAATGAAGTTTAGCTCGGGAAATGAGAGTCGGGATTTTATGAGAAACGGTTACGTTTTATTTAAAAACGTATTTATTATCGAATTTAATGGGGAAAATGTGTTTAAATGTAATCGGTGGTAATTAAGATTAACATTGGCAACGTTTGTTACTATTTTTCTTGATTTAAAAGTAAGTGATAACGGGAGAGTTTATGAAAATTAGCACCGCGAGTCCTTGCACCCAACCCCTTTTGCTAAATGATAACTAAACAAGGACCAAATTGCAAATTTCCTAAAAATAAAACTTAATATATACCCTAACCCTAAACCCTTATCCCATTTTCATTCCCTCATCTTCATCTCCCTCCTCTCTCTTTGTTGTTGCCGCCGGCCACCCTGCCACCACCATCACCGCCGGCCACCAACACTCACGACCACCACCACATTAATCCCCACACTCTCCTCTCCATATTGATATAACTCACGCACCTTCAATCCAGCAAAAACACCACGACCCCACAACATTCGAGCACCAATCCACCACTATTTCTTGTTGTTTTGTTAGATCTGTGAGTTTGGAGGTTCAAAAAGGTAAGAAAACGTGAGTTACTCGTGGGTTTGACTTAACCCCGAGTCAAACTCGTGAGATCTTGTGATTTTTGGGTTAAAACTAAGCGGGATTTAAGGTTTTGTTAACTAAAAACGATTTTGGATAAGAAATAAATGCGTTTGGTATCAAGAGAGTTGTGTTTGCGCTCGGATTTAATCCAAGTTGTGGGTCATACCCACGGCTAGGGTGTGTTTGTTTTGTTTTTGGATTAAAGTTGATGTTCATGGCCATCCTTGATGCATACTTGTGGTTATTGTCACGTTGATTTTGGATTGGGTCATGTTTGATGTTAGCCAAGACCCTAGGGGTTCCCTTGTGGCTCGTTAGGGCTGTGACGGGGAAAACAAACCAAGCCGAGACCCTCTTGGTCTCGGCAATGGTGTCATTATTGCTGTTTGAGTTGACCTAGACCCTAAGGAAACCACTGTTGATACATAATCTGGCGCGGGCTGTATTCGACGACTCTCACTGGGCCGTTAGTCGTCTTCTCGAGCCCTAAGTAGACCTGTCAACAAAGAGAACCCGTTAGGAGTGGACCCGAGGCCGTAGCCCCGGGATCCACCTCCGACGGTCAAGTTAGTCATCGATGCGATGTAGCATATATGAGTTAGGTTTAGGGTAACCTGTTATGAGATAATGAATAAGGGGATTCCAGCCATGTATTTATAGGCATGGATTAGGGTTTAGGCGTAGAGTGGGCCGCTGTCTGCCGGGCCTGGCCCATTGTCTGGGCGCGGGCCAGACTATACGTCCACAAGCCCCCCAAGTCTAGTGTGACATAGTGCATGGCTATGTTATGCTAGACTTATGTTCTGTTCATGGCCACGTAGGCCCAATCAACCATGACGGCATGGCCCATGTGTGCGCAACTCAGGTGCGACCTTGTTGGCGCGACCTTGTTGGTGCGACCTTGTTGGCGCGACCTTGTTGGCGATTGCGATTTATGATTGTCTCACAATGGTGAAGGTGTCCGTGGTGAAGGTGGATTCCTGTATGCTGCATCCTGGGTAAGGGCGTACCTTTTGTACCAGTAGTGATGTAGCATGGTGCGACAGAAGACGTGCTTCTGTGGCAGAAGTGCGCGTTGTGCGCGACAAGGTGCGAACATAACATTCGTCTTTATAACCGACAGAGGACGTCTCCCCTGCGGCAAGATGGTGCGAATATTTAAATTCGTCTTTGTACTGGGCTTGCAATACCTCTTACGTACGATCTGCTTCCAAATACACCTGCGTACGGTGTGCGCAAACAGTGGTAGTATATACCCTGGTAGCCTCCCAAGTTTGATGGTGCTACTCGTGTAGGAGCATTAAACTTAGTTATGCAAATTCTGAAAACACTTAATGCAAATATTAGAACTATATGCCGCGAGTCGCAACATATAAAACTTAATAAAATAAAATATAAATAGCGTGAAGCATAGTATAGCACATAGCATATAAAAGAAATTTTCGCTGTGCGAATTACGCCTATCGTGAGGTTTTACAACTACATAAAAAAAGTAGCACGTAGCTAATCTGTGAACTCAGTGCGCTCATGGCGATTAATTGTTCTTTTTCTTTTTTATTATAATAAAAACAATGGCGCGGATGGATGTACCGTAACCGCGACTAATAGTTTTTTCGCACGCACAGACGCAGATAGATGTATCGTGACCGCATAGACTCTAACGTTTGAGGATGATCGCAATTGACCACGGCTTTTGTCTGCGTGCGCTCATGGCGATCGACTTAGCATCGTGGTGCCTGTATGTAACAGTGTGCTCAGGGCGCCAATCTGCGAAGATTTCGTATGCATGGCCTAAAGCGGGTAGATTTATCGTGACTGCGTTGTTCGCGGCTAAAAGATAAAGTAGGTCCGATCGTGCGGACTTAGTGCGGCTATAGGTAAAATCGTGTTTACCAAGTTAAAAGATTTATGTAAAATCTTTTAAATATTTAAAGTATATCTTATCGATTTAAAAGATATTATTGGGATATCTTCCCAATTTAAAAGATATGCACAAAAATATTGGGATATCTTTTCCGTATATATCTAAATCAAATCCCAAAGAAGGATGCGTTTGATCGTAGATAATAAAAGAATTAGAATCTTGTTATAATTCCTTTGTTCAAATAAAACAAATATATATGGATTCGTATAATCTGCTTGATACAGTGTATAGTATAACATAGGCTATTAGCTTTATAGCTATTTTGTTATTTAATTTGTACGTAGGTTGTCCCATGTTTCCATGTAATCAAACAAAGTAATATTTTACTGCCGAATGAAAGAAGTCAAACTTTCCTTTTCATTATGTAATTCATACGTAATTATGTATACGATGTATTCTAAAGTTACCGGCTTTTGAACTCATGGTTACTTTCCGGTGATGTGAGAGCACAAAACTTATCGTAGTTGTCCCACGGATGGCGCCACTTGTTGATACATAATCTGGCGCGGGCTGGATCCAACGAATCTCACTGGGCCGTTAGTCGTCTTCTCGAGCCCTAAGTAAACCTGTCAACAAAGAGAACCCGTTAGGAGTGGACCCGAGGCCGTAGCCCCGGGATCCACCTCCGACGGTCAAGTTAGTCATCGATGCGATGTAGCATATATGAGTTAGGTTTAGGGTAACCTGTTATATTGTCCTGAATAAGGGGATTCCAGCCATGTATTTATAAGGCATGGATTAGGGTTTAGGCGTAGAGTGGGCCGCTGTCTGCCGGGCCTGGCCCATTGTCTGGGCGCGGGCCAGATTATACGTCCACAACCACCAAGGCCATTTTGGCCGAGTGTAGGCCACGGCAATAGCCGTTTTGGCCGTCACTTGTTGACTGTATTATTGTTGTCGTTGTTGTTATGATTTGTCGACGGGATAGAGTTTTGGTTTTGATGTTGTTGTGTGGAGTTGCTTATTTGACGAAGGGTCATGTTGTTGTGGTGATAGTAGTTGACGGAGTTAGGTTATACGTGAGCCGTAGTCGGCCACAAATGGTTGAAGTTGATTGTGGATATTGAGACTTGTTATTTATTATGACATAACATGATAATTGTGAGCTTTGCGCAACGTGGGGGTCACCTTGACTTTTTAGTCAACGGTTGGTTTCGACAACGCCGTAACATGAGATTAGTGGACTTTACGTAGTTTTGTGGACCGAGAAGTAATGACTCGGACACGTGGACTCGGATAAATAATAACTCGTTAAACATTTATTCGATAAAAACTCACTTATATATATACATAAGTCAAATATGTATAGATGCGCAAGTATATATACATATTCACTTATATTATAAATAAGTGATAACGTTAACGATAATTATTATCTATTAAATTAGATTAATACTTATCGGGAACCTTACTAAGTTGTAAGAACAAATTGGTTTAATGAGTAAAATGGAAAGGATTTGAACATAACACGTAAAGGTTTTCAAAACAAGTGTTATACAACGTGAGTTATTGGGTATCCGAGTGCACGTGGAACTAGAATATCACTCTTAGAGTATGTATTTCACCTCTATTGTTAGAAAGTTTTGGATCGGTTTAATATTAATAGATCACCGTAGTACGATCATTGGATTTAATGGACTGACAAGCCCAATGGGAATCCAATGAAGGTATTAGATGATAATATTAATGAGAAATGTATCCTACGGCTATCATAGAAGATATAACTTTGGAATCAATAAGTAAACGGATGAATGGTTAACTTATCAAGTTCACGAACTTGATAAGTAGTCAACCCTTCGTACGAGGACTCGTCGACTCTTAAGGTCATATCCTTTGACCCTAGCTTAGATATGAGACTTGAATGGTATGACGTTTCATGCTTTTGGTGAACTACTTGATTTGATTGATAATTTATGCCGTTATGTGTTACTTGACTTGTATGCTTGTTTGGCGTGAGTTCACTCGAGTCGAGACTTTGTCTCTAACACACACACACATGACAATGCCAAACGATACCAAATGATACCGAACGATAACTAACGATTTTCAAACGGATATGAGAAAGAGATTTTTGGAAAATGAAATAGAATACGTTCGGGATTGGGAAATATTTATTTGAGATTTATGCTGAGGAGTATTGATATTATTATTAGGTAGTGCCGAGTCAGTAGTCGCCGTTGCTAAAAAGTTGATACTTTCATTGCTTCTGTTGATTCTTTGCTATTTGCTGGACCTGAGGTGAGTCATAGCCCCACTTTTACCCTTGAACTTAGTTTTCAATACTTGGGGTGAGAAACGTGCAAAATTGTTTTATGTGGACTATTATCGCTTTTATTATCTCTAAACTTGCTATGCTTATGGAACTAGGATATTGCATCAACCTTAGTCACATAGTGAACCATCGCGTGTGGACTAGTCTTGGTTAGATGAATTACATCAACCCTAGTCACATAGTGAACCATCGCATGTGGACTTGATAAGGTTAAATGAAACAGCCATAGTGTGATCACCTATAGGACTTAATATATGTATAATGGTTATTTGTGATATGCGGAAGTTATTTGTGAGGATTGGATACCTATAGGCCCTATGAGTTTTAGGGTGCCCCTATAGGGCTTTGATGCACGGAAGTTACCCGTAAGGCCTAGTCTAGCTAGCAAGCGTTTTGCGTATATGTCCACTTGATTTGATTATGAATATAAACCTATGATCTCACCAGCGAAAGCTGACTTTTAGCACGTTTTCTCAGGTAATTAAGTTATGATTTTGGATGCTTGGAGATGCATGCTTGGAAGGCTTGGCAAGGCTATTTGGTTAAAGGATCTATTTTTCTAAAACTCTGATATGTATTTGTGGACCTACGTTTATTACTTTTGGGCCTTACTTTGGATAAATTTGGGATGAATGTAAACTCAAAACCCCTTTTGGTTGTGTTTTACTTATGTTTACTTTATCTCGTTCTTTTATGACTTGTGTTGGATACCAATCCCCGTAGCACCCCGAAAGCTTGAATAGTCTTCCGCTGTACCAAATTTTGGGGGTGTTACAGATTGGTATCAGAGCCAAGGTTATAGAGAACTAGGTAATAAAAACCTAAACTATAACTGACTTTTATAGAAAAAGATCCTCGACCAACGCCCGCCAGCCCGCCAAGCCGAAGCATCTTATATTACGCTTGAGATATTATGAGATGATGATATGATGTGAATTGTTATATGAGACCCTTGTAGAGGGCGGCTCATGATGTGACTTACGTGATATGATATAAGGATATATTGCGATTATGAATTGGGAGTTAGACGCTAGAGAACTTAGTGATGCGATAGGACTTCACTATGCTCTATGCGATTTTATTTGATAGTGATTGAGATGATTTGGAAATCATGGGAGGCCACGATTTTACAATCGAATGGCATATTGAGCTTATGTTTGATTGATTGGATATGTGGTATATTGATTTAGAAGATTTTGTTATGGTTTGAGTTACGGGTTGGTTTAACCTTAATAAACCAAACCGCAACAGTCATCGGACCTTTTAGGTTGACGAAGCTAATTGGGCCGGCGAGTATTGCGGAGGAAATTTATTAGCGTATGACCCACCCTTATGACTCATGAATTGTGTGTGATGCCCTAAATATGATAATTATATACCGTTGTCATAGACTGTGTCTCCTCCCTATCCAGTCCTCACTATTCGATTCTAGAGTGGTAACATATCCATATGTTTCCGTCATATTCGTTATTAGTTAATGTTGAGATTGGACCTTCGTCCTATTGTACTGAAACGCCATCTAGCGTCGTCTAAGAAACCATCTTAAAAAACTATTACGCCAAGAGTGTGAATAGTTATGGATTGATTGTTGTGAATTCTAAACCGAAAGGTTATCGGTTAGATAACCTAGCTTCTTTATATAGCTACCGTCATCATCTAACGCTGCTTCGATTCACCGTTGATGAAATTTGGAAGATCATGTATCGACATTGAATGATCGTGCTTAATTGGAAGTTTCGCTTACACATTAATTGTGTTGTTTATCGTTATAACCTCGGTGACTATTCATTAGTCTCGTACAGAACTTGCGGGAACCTCGTTCCAAATCCCTATGTGCGATGAATCCAAGCACCTGTTTACTAGGTGGAGCGGGAACCTATAATCGTTGAGTGGGATAGTATTCTTGATATCGTGTTTGAAGTTCATTCCTTTAACGACAAGGAGCGAAGTTTTTGTGCGATGTTATCCTGATATTCGAATCATATAGTTCGTGGATGCCGGTGGGGACAGATTAATAGCCCCGAAGCGAGACTTAGTAGGACCACGCAGGCACGACTTGTTGCAGCTATTAGCACAGGACGTCATGGAAAACCTCTAGTCATTATGAGCTGAACTACAAACAACCAGGTCTCGTCAAAACGTGTTAAGGTGAATTGAACACTTATTGAGCAGTTAAGTAGCCAAATGTGTGGCCGAGACACAAACTGATACGAATCACCCATCCACCAAAACGATGCGCGTAAGGGAATGTATGAGGAGTTACGAAGTTGTATGTCTATTGGAAGGGCGAGATCGAAAAGGTTGTTGCTCTAGAACGTTGGGTAGAAAAGATTGAAACCGTATTCCGAATTGGTAATTGTGAGAAGACGAATATGTCTCGTAAACACTATGGGACGAAATAGTAATCTCTGATCTGGCGATATTAAAGCGACTTATTCGAGGTATTGAGGAGGAGGATTTAAGACGATTACGTAGGGGATTGTTGCCTTCGTGGCAAAGCGAGAAAATGGGAAATTAAAATATGGAATTGTAAGGCGAACGACATCGACATGTCGAATCAGGTTGCTATTTCGGGGAGCTGTCCCTATGGTGACTTGAGATAGCTCATGCTGAACCGCTCAAGATAGAGCACTATATTGATGGACTGGCCCGTCTAACGAGGATGACGTGACTACCTCGTGACCAGCTACATTTCATAGTGCTTTGATTATCTAATGGGATGAGATACAACCAGGGAAGTGGTTGAAAATAAAAGATAGTGGGAAAACCACTCAAGGAATGAGAAGTCGAGTTCTAGACCCACAAGATGAGAGGTACTGACCTACAGACCTATACTCACCGCTTCTTTGNTGACTACCTCGTGACCAGCTACATTTCATAGTGCTTTGATTATCTAATGGGATGAGATACAACCAGGGAAGTGGTTGAAAATAAAAGATAGTGGGAAAACCACTCAAGGAATGAGAAGTCGAGTTCTAGACCCACAAGATGAGAGGTACTGACCTACAGACCTATACTCACCGCTTCTTTGAGTTATTCTAGTTGTGCCCTGAAATGGTAAGGAGTAAGGCTTGGTGATGATGACGCTGAGAAAGCGAAAAACAAGAGGAAATGAGAAGATTTGCTAAAGGTGAGAGAAGACCATACATACGACAAGAGGTCATGGATGCTTATGTTGTCAAAAGCTGGGGAATTTGAGACGCACACTTAGAATTAACCTAAATGCGACTATCATAGGCTTCACCACTCTGGTTGGTGTGCTGAGACGTGTCGTAAGAGTTGTAGTTTAGATACTTAGCTGGAGACCGTAGATCTAAGACCCATGCATTGGTTTCGACAACCTCCGGGTCGGATCGTAAGACTAGTGTCGCATGTGTTATATGAAGAAAGAAGGAGCACTACATGAAAGCGTGTTGAGAATTGAGGAAGAGTGGAAGTTGCGAAGCCGAGGAAATGGAAGATAACCAAGGAGAATCGAGAAGTAAGAAGATACCAAGAGTATAATGTGACGTCAAGGAATGGCTGTCCTGTGTGATGAGACTTACGCGCTTCACTTTCGTTTTAGCCGTCATCCAACAAATTACTCGACATCACCTTCTGAACTATGCGTCACGAATCAGCTATGTACGTCACTATTGTCATATTATTCCGTAAACCCACAAAATGTTTATTATCTATCCTCTTGTAACTAAACTTAGCATGACATCATTTGACCTTAATTATACAAAGACTGGCCACCTATGTATAATTCAGGTAGGAATCATGTTATGCTGGGATGGTTGCTTAAACCTCTACCGAGAATTAAGTTTCTCATCCTATGCCTGAAAATCTCACATTTTGAATTGATTCTCTCTCTCTCTTTTACATTCTATGAATTTTGACTTAACTGACATTGTACTTCGATCCGAAGAAGATACGTTATGCCACCTACTCTCGAGGAACGACTCTTTCGCATAGCGTTCCACGCTACTCTACCTACTCCGTTACCCAAGAATCTTCGCCGATGATTATACGAAACTTTGAGTTGAACAGCTACCAGATGATTTGTGACTTCGTTTACGGATAAGAGGCATAGTTGCTTGTAGTAAGCATTTCAAATGCTACGACGGATATATTTGGTTCATAACCATATTCTTTGCAATGGATACTAGAGAAGATGCCGAATCGGCCGATCGATTGCAGGTAGCAGTCAATGCCATTCTACGTGATGCTATCCGATGTGATAGCAAGTAAGTATACACTTGAGACTAGTCGATTGTTAATGGGAACGGATGTACACTTGCTTTGAGACGGAAGAACTAATGAAAAAGTTGTACCCATGGCGTTTATACCTCTTTTGGTTAAGACTCAAACTACTTGGACTTAGTATGTGATGATGAACCGACCACGGTGAAGAACCGACGCCCTTTACAGAAAACTGAACCTCTTGATCAGCTTTAAGGTTCAAACAACTAGTTGAGAAATCGATTCATGATCGGAATACCATCACCAGCAATGACCCGGGAAGGGAAAATCTTGAAGGCTGTGTTTACGCTGTTCTGACTTATGAAACCTCTGGTTAGGCCTGTCGGTTAACCAGTACCTTATACGCCCTCATAGTGTATGTGAACCTTAAGTGGTCGAGTTGTGATAGTACCCAATGATGGTGATAAGCCCGAAGGGCGCCTGGGATAACCTTAAGTCGGTTTGAGAAAGAGATAGCAATGGACTAACTTCTTGGAGAACGAAGTTTAAAAATTGGACTGTTTGACTTCGTCGTCATGAGAATTGTATTTGCCTGGATTATGTTGAAATGTAGCCTGTTAAGAATTGAGTTGTTCGTACCATTCCTACCGAGGTACGAAAATGGTAACTAAAGGGAAGACGAAGAAGAAGCATTGTGATTTTGGAAGTAGGTGTGGTATAGTACACCTAACCTAGGTGTATCGAAAGATAGCGTAGGTGTTGTTGCGTATGGTGCTACCTCATATAAAGGATTGGTGAAATGTTTCGATATGAGTGAAGAAGAAAGTAGCTCACGCCTCTCGCCAATCCGAGGCATGCGAGAAGAGCTGTACCACTCCTGAGTTAACACCGGATGCAATTGTAATGGCACACAGAATCCGGGGAAAACATCACCTGTGGCGCGCGAAGTGTATGATATACACTAACCATGTGGGTACGATATGTTTTAAATCAGAAAGAGCGGACCGTTAAGGTAGACTCGCTAGGTAGAACTACCTGGTGAATATGACTGCAAATTTGCTATTATCTGGGAAAGAAGACGTTATTGCCGACACTCTTAGTCGAGCAAGAAGTACGCACATTAAAACCGCCTGATGAACACTGACTTTTAGCTGTAGGTACCTATTCGGTTGTTGTGAGCAATTCCTAAATTGAGCCAAATCATCAAAGACGTTAAACTCTTTTTCTCAACAACTTGATACACGGTCTAATCTCGTGACAGTTCTTGTTTGATGAGTTGTGAGATTAAGCTAAAATCAAGTTGTTGCGTAGTATAAGGTTTCGGTGATTTTGCTCGAAGATGGGGAAAGCTTATTCCATCGAAATAGGTTATCAATAGTGGACTGCGATTAATACGCTGAGATTATCAAGTAGAAGGATTGACAACTATGGGAACCTTTGTAGTATGTGGGGAAATTTAAAATGGTTACGTGGAATGTACAAAAGGAATCCTATTCTTTAGGGATAAAAGCGGGATACCTCCCCAGATTGTATCCAAGGTTGGATTAAGCACAAACCGGGATACTCTAGTCAATCCAAGAATCGTATTAGACATATGTAGATCAGAAGTAATGATAGTGATGACCGAGCATGGAGACTGACATTGCAATATATGTCAATAAATGCTAAGCGTGTCAAGAGACAGACGTCAGACGTCAAGGACCGTTACATGTTGGATCAATTCCAAAGTTTTGATTTATAAGTGGAAGAGGACCACTATGGATTAATCATCAAATTTCCAGGAACAGATAACGGTTGCAATACCGTCCGGGAAATTATGATTGACTTATCTAACCAATTTATCGTTGCGCTATCGACAAAAGTAAGAGTATGGACGAGAATGACCGTTGTTTGTGAGAAAAGTTGACTTCCCGGCATAGAGTGCCGATTGCTATCACGTCTTGTTAAGACTATCGATTATGCCGAATTTCTGGAAATCTCTACAGATGACCTTGGGGACAAGTCGTAATAGTAATATTACATAACCTCCTCAAACATATGGTCAAAGTAAGAGAACCGTTCGTACGTCGAGGATGAAGCATCGAGCAAATGTTGTAACTCTGAGAAGAGGCTGGGAGAGACATCCGCCTCTCCCCAAACTTTCCTAAGTTGATGAAAACAACCTAGCGTCAAGATTATACCGTTCAGGACTCGTTATGGTCGAATGTGTCGGCATAACTCTCGCTGAACCGGGATTGGGGAGAGTAAGTTCGTCATATTGACTTTCATTCGTGAGACCGTTGAAATGAATATTAAGATCTTAAAGGTAGGGAAAGAAGATTATTAAGGTATCACCTGGAGATGGTGAAATATGTTGAGTAAACGTGAGAAATTTAATCTCTGCTATTCTGTTTCGCTCGAGAATTCTCGTTGGAATTTGAATTTGTGACACTCGTTCTTGCATCGGGACTTAGCAAAGTCCGCAAGAGTCATGACGAATAGTCTGGAAAGACGCTTTCGGCAGAGATTGCCACTGTGAATCTAGAAATTTTCTGTTCTATGATGATGAACGTCAAACTCCTTTGAGGAGCTCGTTGAAATCTTATTCGTGAAAAATCTGGCGATCTAAGCCAAGTCATATCGTTGTGTTTGAGCTTGTTGGAAATTTTGTGATAGCCCTCCACTCACGTGGTGAATGTGAGGATGAAATTCAGTGAATCTATTTT